>JAAMPD010000413.1:53785-224150 GCA_025266255.1 Trissolcus basalis | reverse complement strand
AACAAACGAAATCTCGTAAATGCATTCACAGCTAGTCCCAGGTAAAGCAGGCCAAGCCAGGCAAGCTTGAGATGTTGGTTGTCGTCAGTATTCGAGTGTGGTTATTCATCTTTCATTATTACTATTTTAATTTTTGTTTTTTTTTTTTGTTTTTGTTTTTTTTTTTTAACGTTTCAATGCGAATATAAAAGGAGAAGCTAATGCACATTTATTTTCCACTCATATAGGGAGTATATATGCATTCATATACATATACACAGGAAACATATAAGTATGCATAGAAAGTGTATATTTATGTATATACATATATGTGGGATGTTTATATATTTATATAAACAAAAAAAATGATAAAATCGAATTGAACGTAAATTGGAAGAGAAATTCGACGAATGGAAATATTTTATTCACCCTGGAACGATATTTTCTCACAAGTGAATGAAAACGCCCAGTTTTGGATAAATCCCTAGGGAGAAAATGGCGTGCGACCGAAAGCAAGTTATTCCCTTTAAAAGCCTACTCAGCGGGAGAGGCGCGTAAGGCTGAATTTAATACAGATACGTGATTGTAATCGGAGACCAAGAGCCACTTGCCGCATTCGTGTGACTTTTCAACTGCATGTGCGACGTCGCTCGTATACGGATGTGCTTGAAGCGTCGATCCAATTGGACTGAAAGGGACGCCGCGTCGCGCCAAAAAGTATCAACGTTGATTTGAGTGCACTCTGTGCGCTTAATTAGATCGTAACACCCAATCACTCTCGAGTCTCTCTAAGGTGACGAAATGGCCATCTCTGAACTGACAAATTTCATCTCTCGTCGCTAATTTCAAACGCACAATTTTAAAACAAATTTCCGAGTTTCAACCGTGCCGAGTGCTGCGATCAATTTTCAACTAAATTAATTTTCTTTTTTTTTTTTAATTTTCATTTTGAACTTACTTTTTTAATAATTTAGATTCCACGAGCTCATAACAGATTGCATGCAAATTCCTGTACCAACTGAATTGCATCATTCTGACACTAATTAATTAAATTTTTTTTCTCGAACGTCCATATTTTTAGTTGAATGGTCGGTGGTTTCCCGAATAATACATAGTGTTTATATTAAACTCGAATAAAATGTTTGTACACTCATCCACTTATTGTCTAGCAGTCCACTTTTACAAATAAAAACGCATCCTGGCGTGAATCCGCGAGTTCGTATTGTGATTCAGCAGCGTTCTTATACTATCTAAAGACAAAAAGAGAGAAAAAAAGTGGAGTAACGCGGAGAAGAGAGGGACGAAATAATAACATTTTTGCGAGACGCGAAATCGGATTTTGCCATCGGACGCTTATGGATCGGAAGCTTTTCAATTAGCGTTGATTTATCGTCGCAAATATTTCGAATGCGCGCGTCACCGTTGGTCGTGCGCGTCCAATTCTCGGGTAAACTTTTTTCTCTCTTTAGCGCGGGCGGGTTCAGGAAGCGCGCTGCAGAGGAAGTGCGGTGACAAAAAAAAATTGACAACAAAAACGAGAGCCCAGGTCGACAAATAGAAGGTGACCGTAGTGACGCTTTCAGCGGGGTAAAAAAAAGGTCGCCGACCTGCGACGCACAATGTGCCGTGTGTACCGACAATGCTGGCGCTCGCCCGAAAGAGGACCGCTCGCGCGACATTTTATTTTCGACGCTTGACATTTTCGGCAGCGTTAAATTCTCCCTCCGCCTGTAAGCTTTCAGCGACTCAGCGCTACTCTCTGCTCGTTCTCTTACATTTTCAACGATTCCCGGATACAAGTACACCGCTTAGTTCGCGATATTTTTCCGTGCGTAACCACTTAGCAATACTTTGGCGAAAAATCACAAGTGCATTTACGACCATCGACAAGCCAACTTCGGATGAAATTTACCGAGTGTTTTCAATGGACAAACAATATATAAAACGTCCATTTTTATTTTCATCAAGCACAAATTCGAATTGACTGGGCTGAATAAAAATATATTCACTCCTTCCGCCATCAAGATTCGTTCTTTTTTTTCTGCCATTTCTTTTTAACCGACAAATTGACAATGGAAATTACAAATTTACCGAAATTTAACATAATGTTGGAATGTTTTCCGGTGTCGAATCACAAGTTTACTATTTCGCTGTTATATTGATATCAATAACGGAGAAGAAACAAATGAATAAAAAATATCAGTCTGAACATGTCAAAAAGGATGCGCTTGAAAAGATAATGAATAATTTGATGCAGCCCCATTTGTGTGATTGATAAATAATGAATTTCAAACAAGTTTCACGAAAGGACTGAATGGAGGGAGACATTTTTACGACAACAAATGATGGCACATATTTTGCTTTGATGTCTATCTCTCAGTGGTAGAATAAATTCTGATAGCAATTTGGTAACTTTTTGAGCGATTAATTAAATGCTAATTAGAAATGAATAACGAAGGACACGATTATTCGATAACCGTTTAATTAATATCCCGCGTTTATTCAAACGTCCGGGGGTGTACGCGCTCAGTCAATGAACATCGTTTAATTTTAGCGTTGAATGTTTAATCTCGCATGAGAATAAGAGAGTCGCATGAGAAAGTGCGATATTTGTTCTAGTCGACCCGCTTTTGTTTAAGAGTTCAGGACGTTCGATTCTCTTGCACATCTGCAATCGTCGCGCGCGGAGAACGGGCAGGGCCAAAAAAGTTTGACTATTAATTTTAAAAAGGGCGAGAATAAAAACTTTCATGTATATTTCCCGTCTGCGATTGAAACACAAGGAAAAAAAAATTGGCGAGAATATTGAATTCGACTAATGCAGTTGGACAAAGTTTTAGTTAGGACTAAGTTTGAGCGTTTTCATTAATCTCGCATAGAGTCGCGGACGAAATCAAAAAGTTTGACGCTGAAGGGGGGGAGCGAGAGACGGAGATTCGCGATAAGATCTACCAAAGAGACATATAAAATATCTTGACTCGGGGTAATGATTTTGTTTCAACAATCGCGGACGATTTAGTTTAAACACGAAGACGTGAAGATTAAAATTGTAAGAGGATTCGAAGTGTTGAAAGGAGTGTTCGATTCTTGTTATCGTGATGTATAATATCGACGTCATCCATTCGCGCCGATTGAGGTGTCTAAAAGCCGTGGCGATGTCGACGGATTCCGTCGAGCGGAAGAAATGCTTCAGACAAATTAGTTTCTCGGCTGCATTAATTTACCAAGTTCGTCACGGCACGCTGTATAACGAATTTAGCTTAGCTGTACTGCCGCGTGTCCAAAGAGAAAAGTCACCTGAAAATTTCATTAATCGTTAGAGCGAGGAAACGATTGTGGGTCGAGCTACAACTTTGTACAAGATTCTCGCTACAAGAGTAGTTAGCATCTTCTCAACAATCGCTGATCAAGTTTTCGTGATTGATTTCAAAAGCAAGCTGTATGAACATGTTTTGAGATAAGAAGAGGATGAAAAAGTGATTGGCCGAATTGGAGGGAACAAAAAAAAGGATAAGGAAACAAGGGCAGAAAAAAATCTCTCAAGCACTGTAAAAATTATGGGACAAAGATGAGAGAGACGGAAAAACGAAAAGAGAATTTGATAGAGAGAGAGAGAGAGGGTAAAATAGAGCGCAGACTGACGCGGCGAGGGTTTTACGCCAAAAGGGGTGCGAAAGGCATGAAAAAGGAGCTGGCAACGGTGCGCGGTCGATAGAAGAGTGGGACTCATAAGAGCACGGCAACACAGCCGGGCGTCTGCTTTAATGCAGTGCTTACCAACCACTCGTCGCAAAAATCCTCATCGCCATTCAAAGGCTCTGTTTTTTGAACCAACCCAATTGCTTCTATTACTACTTACGACTCGCACTTGGATCGAATAATCCAACTTTTAAAATTCAAACCTGTCGGTGTGGTTGCGGAACGTGACCATAAAACCCGATACTCAATATAAACCTTTTCAAAATTCTTAAACACCACTATCCAAGTAAAAAAAAAAAAAACAAAGTCCCCAGTCATATCATTTTTCCATGCTCCAGTGTTGAGAGTTTTGAACGAGCTCAAATTATTGCGTCAAAGCCAATGAAATACTACAATTTTGATTTTGAGTATGAAAATAGCTTTAATTAGAGCCGAGCGAGAAAAAACATTAATTACAACTGGCGCTGTAACTATAAACCTGAGGAATCTTCTTAATAGACTTTAAACATGAGTGGAAGGCCATTTGTAAAACGACTAAAAGTAAAAGCAAATTGAAAGGAACGCACACGATAGTAGCCAAAAGCTTCTGGCAACAAAATAGTGAACTCACAAAGCTGTAACAAGATCACTCGTAGTACAAGTTTTTTGAGACGACTTCCCTCGTTAACTATATAATTTGCTTCTTTTTAATTGATTTTCACTCTGGTCTTTTATCTTTAAGAGAGGAAAATAAATGAAACGACAAGTACTCACAAGCCATCGCTCATTTAGTAGCGAATTATTAGTTTAAAAAAAAGGGAAGTTGAATCAAATTATAAACAAAAGAAAACTTAACAAACTCGGTTACAAATATACGCGCGAGCTGTCTTCGACTTGATTTATCTCAACTTTGCAAAATCCAACTTTTGTGCGAAAATCGACGATCCTTCCGGGCACCGTATCAAAATTTATCTTTGACTTCTCCCTGTTTAATGTTACCTTCCTCCTTTCCAATATTTCACTGAACGAAAAATTACTTTATCGCCATTGTTACTCTAAACGTATAAGACGTTGTCCGGTTCTTTCATTGATATTTATAATCCCAAGGTATCAGAAAATGTTATCTTAATGCATCCAATATAATACAATTCGACAATTACTCCACTTTCGCGTGCCAAAAATTTCTAACCCAATAAGTTCAGAAGGGAAAGGACAAAATTTATCGAACCGTTATCTTTTCTCAATAGAATAAACGAACAAAAAAGGATTGAAAATAAGGGATGAGACAAAACTGGTCGGTCAGGAAAAAAAATTTTTTGCACGAGTGTCGAAAGGCGACGATGCTTCAAAGCTTCATCGCAAGTGAAGTAATTAATTCAGCAGTAAAATTGCATCGAGGAAAAATACGCTTTGAGCTCTCCGAGCCGATGAACTGGCCAATTACGCTCCGCTGACTGTGCGACACGGGGGCGAACTTACGCGCCTAACGTTAATGCGGTTTTATAGAGATGCAAGCGCGAAAAGTTGGCCGCCAGTCGAATGATGAACAAAATTGCGAGGAAACATCCGGCCGCTTCTTTGGCAGATGAGCCAGGGTGTTCCTGGCAAAACTCCACTCTCCGCCATCTAATTTACTGTGATATCTCACGAAATACTCGGATTTAATATCCTTCGCCAGTTTTAAACATCCTACTTTTTTTTACTACTGCAAAATAAAGAACATCAAATCAAAGTTCAACTAAACTTAAAATTTACAGAAAAAGGTGAAATTACTGAACGAACTACTTTTAAAATCAGAGAATGTAAAACTTCAAGTTTTAGAGTAAATTTTGATTTTATCCTTTTAACGTTCTAGTAGACACCCTACCTGATTTTATTATAATGCAAAATAAAGAACATAAAAACAATGTTCAGTTAAATTCGAAATTTAAAAAAAGAAAAGCATTTTATTTTAGGACAAATAAATTGCTGGATCTAAGAATGTATACAACCTGGAATTTCAATGTTTTAATCTTATCCTTCCCCTGTTTTAAACAACTCAGTTTTATTTACTACTGCAAAATAAAAACATCAAATGAAAGTTCAGTTAAACTCAAAATTTACCACAAAAAGATGCACTTTCAGGACGAACAAATTGTTGGACCTGAGAATGTACAACGTGGAATTTGAATATTTTAATCTTATCCAAACTGCTGGTGTTATGCACGGCCATGCATTACCTTGGATTTTGTCGTGAATCTGCGACGTCGTGAACAACGTTAAATCACGAAAGGATCAAGTATCATTTTCTCTTTCATCATTTACATACTTTAATCTGTTGTGCAAGCGCGAAGAAAAATGCCCGAAATGCTCGCTCGAGAGCTTTCCGTTTGCGAACACCTCTCTCGTCGTCCTTTTTTTCTAACTATAAACGTACACTCCAATTATTCAAATAATCCGAAACATAATACAACTAAAACACACCTCGCGTAGGAGGGAGAGAAAGCTCGCGGAGACAATTTAATTAAACGGTGTCTGATTACAAGAAAATTTTGCGAATCTTATTTGAATCTTACATCAAGTTTTTGCATTAGTTAACATATTCGCGCTATGGTTTAATTAATTATTTAAATTCACCCGTCTGGGAGCGAGTTTGCACTCCAACACTTCTGCTCAATTTTAGGTGCGAAAAGAAGTAGGAGCCCATTTTTCATTTGGCTCCGGCTAATGAAACAATGTCATTTTTCAATCTCGAAAGTCCTGCTTCAAAATAAATTGACATAAAAAATGTTACCTGGAGGCAAAAAGGGCACATCGAAGAATCTCAATATGATGCTTTGCGTATGAATGAGATTCATAAGGGGTAAGTGGAAAAGGGGGGGGGGACAAAATGGTAGATAAAAAATGAATTGCACAAGAAAAATAGTTGGACAGAGATTGAAAGGTAAATAAAGATAAATTGAGGATAAGTCTAACCTGGTCTCCATGGCTGTGGGTGAGAGGGTGAAATGGCGGGGGTCACGGCCGTTAATCCAAAACGCGCTGACGGCGGCTCGAGATGGCGACAGCGTCGCTGGCGGTGGCGAACGACGGCGGCGGTGGCGGCGGCGGTGACGGCGCCGTCGGAGATAATGCGAGAGCGACCACTGCTGCAGCTCAGATCCTGATCCGGTCTCCTCGGAGGCGTCGAACTGCTGCCGCCACCAAAACACGTACGGGATCGCGCCACCGTTTTTCACCTGCACCTCGCACGACAGGTAGAAAAGCGCGCTGCCAAACACCCCCTGATAGTCTCGCGCTAACATGTCACGACGACATCTTAACCCCTGCAAGAAAAAACATGCAAACATACAGTTGCAGACTAGCTCATTGAAAGCCCCGTCTAACTTTTCGGATATACAACATTTCAATTCAATTCGGATACATACAATTTTTGAATGGGAAATGTATCCTAGGGGTTGCAATTGAGTTTGATAAACATCGGAGGGACGCAGGAGGGGAGGGTCAAGGTGGGGTTAAGGATGCTGGGCAGAATTGGAAAGGAAATCCAACGTGTCGGTACTCACATTGAATCTGCAGCGATGCTTTTTTAATGGGTTGAGATCCGATCAGATGATTTTGGAGATGAAGGGGAACACGAAAGGGATGCGACCGGCGCACCCTGTTCAACCGAGATGCCGGCTTTAGTTGACTTCCACGCCCGAGTCGGACGAACAAACGAACAGCCGGCGGACCAACCCGACGTTTTCGCGCGCCTAGATTTTCAAACTTTGAACAGGCGCATGCCATCATCCAGGGACGACATCAGTCACAACTTCGTAAACAGTTTTCTGGATCTGAAAATGAGAAACAAAACTAATGTCAAAATCATGATATCAAACTCAACACAGTGTACCAAAGTTCAAATAACTTTTCGGCTCATTTTAAATCCCATGCACACAATTGTGGTATGAAATTTTGTCAGAAATTGATACAATGGAAATTTATTTTGAAAATTATTGTTCTTTCAAAGTGATTAAAAAATTTAATTAAAAATGGCATTGAAACTTGTTTTATCATCCCCACGTTTTATGATCAAACATTATGGAACTGAGTAAAAAAACAAATCCAGAGAATTACGTAAAATTACATAAGAAATTTAAAAACGAAAGAAAAATCCTGAGTTAAACCAAGTCTGGTGAAATCAAATAATCTGCGATATTTGTGAAATCGTTGCGTGGGCACTGGATCGAAAAATTTCAACCCACCAACCACAGTAGACACAATAAATTTGAGCAGAAAAATTATTGAGAATTGTTCAAGTTATTAGACTGACGTGGAAAAGAAAACGAAAACGCCCCGGTTTTTTTATTTCGATTTTTTTTTTTTTTAGTAAAAACGCAGAGCTTCAAGTTTGAAGAAGAAAAATGGCAAGTTACTTTTAGTCCGCCACACATTGTGCGGGCTTCTTTGCTTTTTTTTCACAGCGATGGTGGTTTTTTCTTAAGTATACTTTCTTTATCGCCTTGATGGCTAGAATTCGTGCACTTCTGAGACTCTTAACGTCCCGGGTGCACTCACACAACTTCAATGTTGTTTAATATTGACTCGCACATTAATTTTAAGCTCTCATAACAAAATATTCAAAAATTTTTCCCTTGCGAGCAATGCGAATTTCCATGACACTATTTTTTGTTTTTTATTCACATTTTCGTACATATATTTACGACGAACTGTCGTTTCAATCGGAAGCTAGGGGTGTGAAATTTTGGTTTATGATCAGCCTCGAGCTGGATTTAGTAAACAAAGCAAATATGGTAGTTGACATACGCCAGAACGTAGACCAAACATAACGCTCGCTGTGACATTAGAGTGTAGTTAGCACGAAGGCCTGCGCGCATCGCAGGGGCCACGTATTTTCGATGCTATCGGCATTATCTAATGCATCCAAATTTGTGGCCAGCGATTCTCAAACGTCAGAGCCGCTAGGGCGTTCGATTAGTGGTCTGAGTTGTGGCGGAGCGGACATTAACTGACATTAAAATAATTTCATTATTCAAGCCCACTTTTTATCCCCGTCGAATTACTAGAGTTAGCCATATCGCATCTGCAAAATTCACTTCCCTAATTGAACTTATGCTGAATCATAATTTTCGCAAACACTAAAATTCCCATTTGATCATTGCTGCTAATTAAGAAAGGGGGGGATCAATTTTTTATTTCACAGTTTAAATAAATAAAAGTTAACCGCCTATGCATCGGGAGCACTTTACATAATTTTACATAGCGTTGAATAATTCAGCATGTAGTTGTATAGTTTGGGCTTCGCATTGATATTCAGAAAAGCTGTATATGAAGCTGCAAAAATTAATGAAACTAGTTGAATTTATATTTGCCATTGTGCTGGACTGAATATGCAAAAAAATTGCGCTCAGAGGAGATTGATTTCCGTTCTCGCTGTAACGAAACAATTACCCGAGAGAGGGAGAGAGAAAGAGAGAGCGCGAGTGAGACAGCGCGTGTAAATACAATAATGTTGCAGGTTGATGACGTATTGTCAAAAATAATTTAATTCGCGTTTAGTTTTACCGGGCAGCCGAGCTCTGGCTGATGCAACGCAATTATTAAATTAAATGCGATATCGCAAATGAAGTTGCGGAAGTAACTCGCATTGTTGCCGATTCACAGGTTGCTTACAAAATGTGATTGTTATGAAATTCGAAAGCCAGCTTGAAAAACATTATCGACAAAGACATTTGTGCGTTAACTTATGCATTTTCAATTACACAAACAAATTCAAGATATTGGCGTACATTTAATTGTTGCAAATACAATGCTAAGCGATTTCTTTACAATTTAATTGAATTGCATTATTGATATAGCGAAATTATATTATCCATGGTTTATATATATATTATATATATATGCACAGTCGGAAATTCGATATTCGTATATACATGACTCAGCAGTACAGCGAAATTAAAGCGTAAAATCAGCGCAGCCCTGATAGCTTGCATTGATAAGCCAGAAAATGTCTCAATTTTTTTAATTACGCTCGCAAAACTGCGTCTCAATTAAGTTTAAAATCACGCTGTTACTGTTTTACATACAAGTGAATTTTTTCAACGCCGCACACCAGCAAAGCTCGGCGCCAGTGTTTGCCATTAATTATGAAACTTTTTATTTCCATTAGGATATCGCGTAAATAAGTAATGTTTTCATTTATTCCGCTAACAGTTCGATGAGCAGGGCGCGCACTCAAATGTCTGCATTCGCATTCATTCTCCTTGTTAGCATTAACGTTAGTGAAGTATTAAATCGATTTTTGGAGCGATAAACACTATTTGAACGCTTTTGCGCTAATGTGCCCTCTCTTTTGCAAGTACGCTCGTCTAAATTCCATTCAAATGTAAATTCAAAAGCGGTTGATTTTGCACAAGTACATTCTCGCCAATCACTATCATTAACTGCTTTAATAATAATCACGAAAATTTTATTTCGATCACGCGGTCGGGATCGAACGCACAAATAAGGCACAGAATTAAACAACAATAATTCAGTTGTAACTCTAATCGCATTACATAAATTTTCGCTGGAGGAAATGAAATTTTTCAATTCTGATGATTCTCTCCCTCGCGCCTTCTCTCTCTCACTCTTGCTGCCTCTCTTTCTCTTATAATTGTATTAGTTTTGGTACGAACCTGAGTATAGCTGCTAGCATTGGGGTAGCACGGCATGGCATTGGTCCTGCGAGCGCAAGCGCACCGCGCTCAACACCCCTATTGATCCGTTTATCTTTCTTTCTCGCTTACGTCACATCTCTCTATCTCTCTTTCTAAAAACCGCCGAGAATGCTTCGCACGCAAGATTCTTCAAGATGTGCGAGCCAGATCGAATATGTTTTATTTTTATTTATTCATGTACTCGTTTTTCCATCCTCAGTCTTGTTTCCTCACGTTGCTCTCTTAAACTCCTGCAAAAATAAAAATATAATTCAATTGAAAAGTCATCTCGACAGATGTGCGTTATTGTATTTGATTCGGTAAATTTTATTCACTGAGAAAAAAAGGAACTGATTTTTGTTCAATATTTTCTTCGTCTCTCTCGCTCTTTCTATTTCTTTCTGCCTTGACATTTTCAGAGATTGTTATATGAAATCGTAATAAGCCAATATTAGTATTGAAACGTCAGTCAAACCAAGTCAGAGAGATTTTGAAATAAAGAACATGTTGATAAGAGATGAAAGAAGACGATTCGAACGGTCAAAGGAAGTTCGAGGCAAGATCAAAGTTCAATCCAAGTGCACTCGATTAGCTGTTGGATGTTGATCTCGCGACAACTCGTTTGTAATATTTTTAATCGGGTTCGTATTCTCTTTTGCAAACTAATCGCATAGCCTCGGGCGATCCTTAGTTCACTGTCATTTGAATGAACGTTATGAAAACATGGCAACTTGCACCGATGACTTGTAGAACAAGCGACGTCGATGCTGAATCTCCGCCCAGACTTCAGAACAGGCACAACTAATGACGCCGACCAAGTTTCGAGGAAGGAACCCCGAAATCTGAGAGCAGAACCAAATTAGATCTCTCAACAACTATACAACTGTTCCTGACACTGTCCCGGGTCACTCTGGGTCGTCCAACTCTCAACCCAAAATAAATAAGCTCCGCATAAATGTCGCTCAATATTATCTCCTCAATGTCATTTATTCAATTTCGCCCTGTAAAAGTGGAACGTCGCGTATTTTTATTTGTTTCTCTTATGCAGAGGAGCTTTGTAAATTTTACTTCTAAACGAGGCTTACCTCTGAAGGCTTGACACTTGCTATTCAAGGATCATATCATCGTCGCGGTCGCTTCAAGTGTTAGCTTGCTCGCACTGTTCTACTCTAACTTTTCTATAATGACGGTAGTTTGCTTAACTCTCTCTTGACTTGTCCAAAATTTTGTCACTTAAATGAGAGTTTTCTAAACCGCGTTATCAACTGAAACAGAACAAAATAATAACATTAAAATATGATGTTATGTTCATATTAATGGCTCTGCAAAAAGGAACATCAGAGGTACACTAAATAATTGTTTGTATATACAGAATAAGAAAAGCTTGTACCATGAGACAACATTTACAATTGTTATTATTTCCTCGTTATGAGATACATTCAAATTTTCAATTATCGATTGCCTGGGGATATTTAGGTTATTTCAATATACAAGAAATTTTTATTTTTTGTTACTTTTTTTCTTCATATATTGAACTTTTACTTGAAGAATAAAATATTAATTCATAAAAAACGCGCTCTGTCCCAAAGGACCAGTTTGAGCTTTACATTGTGAACGATGTGGAATAAAGAATAAAGAATATGAATATAATTTGTTTCTCCTTTTATTCAATTTCATACTCATTTCATTTTTTATTGAATGTACATATGATTATTCAAAAAGTTCATATTTGTAACATTGAAATTTGTTATTTTTCAAACATAACTTGTTTACAGAAAAAAAAGGTGAATCATTGTTGAAACATTTTTATGTTTTCATTTGCAAAAGAAGAACGACGTTTTCAAAGGATTTCATCGAATGTATCAAAAACATCGTGTTAAAAACAATTTTCCTTGTAGTAGAAAATTTTTATTTTACGTTCATGCTTTTGATATCAAAACTTGAATTGAGAGGACATATTTTTAAAAATGTTTTGCTTATATAAAACAGAATATTTTCACATTCACATATATAAAAAGAAGAAAAAAAACAACTAACCCTCTTGAACAGATGGCGCTTTAGAACTCTAATACCTTTGTTCAATGAAAATTATCAACCGTTGTTATAGACAATTTTCAACAATTGACATTGACAACAATCTGACCTAATTTTGAAAATGTAGTTTAAAATATAAGATAAGTTTGTTTATATTTGAAAACAAAAGTCAATTGAAAAAAAAAATGTAAACAAACTCGGTCGGTAAATAGGGCAAAACTCACAAAACAAAGTGCAACAAAGAATCTCGGTCGGCAAAGCGGGTGCGAGCGGATGTTTCAACGTTGGCAACGCCGCAATGACAGTTCAACAAAAGAGACAGACAGCAGCGTGAAATTTGCATCGCGCGGATCGCAATGGAATGTGGATACGGCGTAAATTCGAGCAGCGCTATATCCAGCCAGACGATGTACACCAGCGGAGCAAACTTCTACGACGCAGGCAAGTGGTTGCGACAAACTCGCGTCCCGACGTGCATCGCATCAAAACATCGGCCGAAAATCCGTCTGCTGCGCGTCCTTATGGCGTCTGCTAGGCCGACGCTGCGCCGTTTTCGGTCCGTTTGGGCCCGACCCGCGACCGTAAAGGAAAACCAAAGAAATCCTCAACGCATTTTTTCATCCGCCACCTGTTTTTTTCCACCCCCGCGTCCTTTTTAACCTCAAAACACGGGGCGTTGTCTGACGTCAGTTGTCATTTCTTGACGTCCGACAAGGATGGCGATAGCGACCGTCCGCACCTTCTCCCTTTTGTTTGTTTTGCATTTTTCATGCACCCGAAGCGGAGATACAACAAAAATGTCGAGAGGAATTGAGTTTTCGAACTTCTTTGCATATAGATCCGATGGGTCAAAGCCCCGGGATAGTTGTTTTTGTTCTGCGGCGGCTGTTGCTGTCCTTGTCTGATTGTGTTTTGACGTTTTGTTCTCAGCGCTTACTTTCAACTAGCCTTTGCAATTATAAACAATTTTCACTATCGCGATTGAGATTTCGGCAAATTATGCTGGCGGCTTTTGAGATATGGGTGGCGGAAGTGGGAGGGGAGGGGGCTATGCGCAATGGCGCGAAATTGCATCGGCGCAACAAGTGGATCTTTTGTTGTGGGATGCACCGTTGAAACGGACATGATAACAACATTTTCATATTGCTTTTTTACACTAGACTTTTCATTTATAATTAAACAATGCTTTAATTAAATCACGAAAGTTATTCTAATTATTTCACATGAAAAAAAAAGGAACCAACAACAAAAAATAAATGAACATTGCTTGATGAAACTTTTCATTGTTTCTTTGTTATTACACTTTTTAATTGTAAAAACTAAGCAGTATGCTGATTAAATTAGCAAAATTTATGTTAATCATTTTTCGTTAAAAATGGAACAAAAAAAGTGGACTAAATAGAACATTTTTAATTACAGAAACCATGGGTCATGACAGTCCAGGAGTACCACTTTTAGACATGCTGGCCGAAGTGGCGTCGCAAACACTGCACTCAGAAAAAAATCAGGATGAAAAATCACCAAGAACCAAGAAGTTTGATGCGATCAAAAAAGATGTCAACGAGACGTCTTACACTTTGGAACAACTACTCACGATGCCCGCGATCCAGCTGCTCAAACAATTTACGATATTTCACAGCGATGAACTGAAGAGACAGTATTCGTACACCTGTGCCCTGGTGCCTGACTGCGGACAGAAGTACACGAGTTTTGCCAGCGAGATACGGGCTCGGATGTCCATCAAACTACACATCACAGAACATCTCGATTTTTTCAAAAATAATCCAGAATTCAGTATGTCAACCTATGGATAAATGTTTCTATTTGATATGACGGATGTTTTCAGTGTTTTTTTGCAACCGTTTTTTAACTTTTTTTAGATTCCACGTTTGTCCCCTTGACGATCAAACACAGAAAGTCAAAAGCAATTACAAACAGCAAGAAAACAAAGAAGGATCAGCAAACGAAAAAACCGCAAGAGAATTTGAACAAGGAAAATAAAGAAGTGAAGGGTGAAATTTGCACGAGTTACTTGAGAAAAATATTGTCAAACGAAGTGAAGGAAAATGAGAAGGATCAACAGGTGGCGGAAACTTTGAACAGAGTCAACGAAACAGGCGAAGAGACGACGCGAGAAAAAGGAGATGTCAAATTTTTGAGGGACCATAGTTATTTCGAGCAGCTAAAGATTGAAAATGATGAGCAAAATCAGGTCATTGAGGAGTCTAATAATATGATCGTCGATGGCATCGTGGAAGAAAATGTAAGAACCAGTTTATTACGTTTATCTCAAACTAATGAATTTACAAATGTTGCTTTTCTATTTTGTTTCCATTTTATTTAATTCAGTTCGGTTTTGATTAAACAGAATGCAAAAATATGCCTCCCCCCCTTTATTTCCCAGCTAGAAGTAAGCTCTTATCGGTTCAAATGAGAGATTGATAAATATGAATGAAGTAAGATAAAAGTCGAGCATGCACATCGATACCTGTCGCGATGATTACTTAACCAAGACACGAAGAAAAGCCAGGCACTTAACCTAACCGAAACTGAATGCCAGTGGCATGAGTTATGCAACACAATATACTTATTTTTAGATCATGTTAATGGTCGTTGAAAGCGACGGCGTTCACGTGAAGGAGCTTCCGTACATCGTTCACAAAGTGTCCCGCGAGAAGGAGGATAAAATCAACCACAACAACCAAGGTAAACGGCTTATTTCTTTATCTTATCAGTGTGAAAAATTAAAAATAGATGAATCATGAAAAAGAAGACGAACGTATTGAAACTAAATTTGAGTTGGCCAAATCGACGTCTAGTGTACATCATTTCTTGGGCCTAATATTTTTGAATTGCAAAAATGTAACTATTCCACACAGAGAACATTTTCGCAATGTTTCTTATTTAAAGCGTAATGTTATTTTTAAATTTCTTTTTTGTTTTTATTTAAGCAATTTACTATTACGTAACTGTTTACAATTTATGATTGTTAAATTTGTACTTTTTCCTTTCCAAACTTTTGGGTTTTGTTTTTAATTTGAAATTTAATTGACTTTTTATAGGTAATTTAAATCAAACAATGGAAAATACCGGGACGGAGCCGATAGCACCAGCGAAACCGAAGGGGAAAGCGAAGTTCATAGGGACGAGTAAAGAAGAGCGTGAAATGGCATTGGCGTTGATGGAACGGATCAAGAAAAAAGGTAATCCGTCCGGAAGCAACTTGCAGTGCCGGATTTGCGATCCGCCACGAAGTTTCACCGCTCCGACCACCCTGGTTTCTCATTACCGCAGCCATGCCGGTATCAAACCATACGAATGTCGCATCTGTCGGGCTGTGTTCACCCGCAGACACAGTCTCAAATACCACATGCTCATCCACCAAAATCAGACCAGGTTCACCTGCGCCGACTGCGAGAAAAAGTTCAGACACCCTTCACATTTTAGAGAACATCGTAGAAGACACACCGGTGAAGCGCCTTTCGGCTGCGACGATTGTGGCCAAAGGTCAAAATCTTACTTTATTATTTTGTATCAACTGAAATCACAAGAATAAAAAAATGTTATAATTTTGTTATAAAGTTTGTAACTGATGTTTTAATATTTTTATTTCAGATTTAAAACAAGAAACACATATAAACGTCATTTAAAAACGAGACACGGAAAGGTATTAACAACTTCAGGAGAACTGCTAAGTTTGTCAGAAGAAGATTTTCAAAAAGTGAAAACAAACAGGCGAAAGAAGATAGACGCCGAACCAACAGTATCAAGAGAAGCCTCGATTGCTACAAACACAATAATCCAGTATCAAAAGTGCGTCGAGGATACGCCCGAATCAAATGACATTTTCAAAGACGTGACGTGTGCCTCGCAGGACATCAACGACAATGCGAGCGTATGGAACTATTGCGGTTACGAATCCGCAAGCGAATCTCATATGGATAAGACTGAATTTTCCAAGACTGAAATATCAGAGATGGAGGCTACAGATGCCGACGTCAAACAGACGTACGGTTTCAGCGAAGAGGGTGATCTGCAGGTCATGCACAGCGATATTTTGTACAACGATGATCCGCTTTACAGTGTTGATAGTATCAACGGTTACATGGACGTCAATTACGAGGACTATCAGAGTCCGTACGATCAAGATAAGAAACAGAACAACGAAGAGGCAGTTTGTGAAACTCAAGAGATCCAGGAAGAGGAACAGTGTAACAAGGAGTTTGACGATAGGTATTCGGAGTGCATCAAGAATTTGGAAGCTCAAAATGACGCTGTTTCTTATCTGGAGGAAACGGTGGAGGAGTTTGCTGAAAATGAGAGAATTGAAAAAGTTCAATATGAGACTGAAGGTATTATTTTTTTGATTTTATTATTTTAAATTGTTACAATAAATTGGATGGAGTTACAACTTCTCGTTTTTCATTTTCAGAGCAAGAAGAATTCATTCAGACTGAGGAAGCAGTTGTCGATACAAAAGCAGACGATGAAACAATTCCATCTGACGTTAGAAAAGAAAACACAATAACCCTTTCATCGGAAGAGAAAACTGTGAAAATTGTTCCACAGATCAAGATTCTCGGGCAGCAAAACACGCCGACTCTCCAACTTATGAAGAAAGGAAAAGTCACAATCCTTGGCAAGGCAGGACAGATAATTAATCTCTCGCAAAACGGCAAACAGAGTGCTATTTTGCTTTTGTCAACTGCTGACCCGAAGGTCATGAAGTTTCTTAAAATTAACACAACGAATGGCGAGACTTTGAAAAGTGTCGCCATCGATGACAAATGAAAGTTGATTGAATTCATCACGCCGTAAGGCCAATACGTTATTGTAATATTTATATAACATATATATTTGTACCGAAAAATTGCAATATCAAGTAAATTCTTGATGCGCATTATTTTTTCTTTTTTTATTAAACTTGAATGAGATTAGATTAAGATCTTAGATACATAGTTTGGTTTAATTTATTATTCGTGGCGTATGAAAAGAAATGTTATGTATCATTACTAATTTTTGTTCACCGTTATTTAAAGCGAACTTATAAAAAATCTAACTTTTTACACACACTCACACATATACACACGCGCGCGAGTGAGGTCTTTAAAACCCGCTCTGGACGAACCGCTCAAATTTCGTCTTCCAAGTTTTTCAACTAAACTGTTTATTTTACAATCTACAATTTCATTTTAAATGAAAATGTCACAATAAACAATCGTGATTTGAATGCAGTCTTTAGTTTAGCGGGACATTCCAATCAACGTATGTAATTGCCATCAACAAACTCTGCACTTTCATCTCTCGAATCGCCAAAGTTTGATTTTATATTATACGCTGATTGTACACGCCGAGCGTACGTTTTGTTGCTTAAAACAAGCAATTTTGATTGTGATACAAGTATCCTATGCTCACTAAAACGCATTTTATAAGAGTAAAAAAAGGAGTAATAAAAAATGTAGCTTTTTTAACGATCGCAAAAAAGACTGCAAAACTATTTTTTAACTTCACTTTAAAAAAAATAATGATAATGGAGTGTAGAAACAAATCGCATTGTGTTTGACGTCGTCTGTGAATCGACAAGCAAAAAGAATGAAAAATTATTGCAAGCAATCAATAATTGAAGTGATTCACAATTCGATAAAAAGGTTTCTATATTTTTGTACAAAATAATGTTTAATTTCGAAGATTTATTTTTTATAAAGAAACGTTGCAATAATTTTTGTTTCTCTCTTAAACTTTCAATCGTAACATTATATACATATATATTATACATAAAAAATATATCTAAGTACAATATGTAATGATTAGAATTAACCGCACTTTTGATAACAATTTTTCCGCTTTGTTTAAGAGTGTGTTTCTGACTAATGCAATACTTTTCTTTTTTTCTATCAAAAACATCATCTTAATAATAATGGCTTATTTTATAAGCATACTTGAAAAAAAACCAAGACAATGACGTGCCTTAAAAAACTTCATTTCTCTCAAAGCATAATTGTAAACGTTATGGTGAGTTTGTTTCGTAACTTACAACTTGATAATAAGTACACATATTCTTACGATAACTCTTTCTTATAACTATAAAACAATTACGATTGTGTAGTTACAATGTATTTTTATACACATTTTGTACTTATTCAATAAACCCTTCGAATTGATGATTCAACTTACCTGTCTCATTTTGTCTTGAACAAATCTTTCACTTCCTTCATCGAACTGTTTTTCTTTTCTCGATTTTTAACATCTACAGAAACTTGGCAGCAGCAATACAAAGAAAACAGAAGTATGAAAAGAACTTCAGGTGATGCTGAAAAGGTTCAATTATTATAATTATTTTTGTTTTTAACGTACGTCATATTATGATTTCAAAGTTTAATTTTCGTTTTGGATTTCAGTTTCTACCTTCTGCTAGTCTTCTGAAGAACATGTGCCCAACGTGAAGTCCACCAAAGAAGTAAAAATTTGAAACAGCAGACATGGCTAAAAAGCGGCGCAGACAAGGCACAATGGAATCTCTGTGCAGAGCGAGTCGAAAAACATCTGAACACGAACAGCTTGTACATAGGCGAGCTTGCGATGCGTCTTGCAATACTTTCAATCGTAATGCCGACAAAGTTCAGAGCAGACCAAATGAAAATAAACGCCTGAACACCGTGCCACTTGAAGACGAAGGCAAAGCACATGAAAGAAGCCAACAATTTAACACCCTTAAAATTGTAGCTCACAATTGGTAAGTAGATGTATCTGAAAAATGTCATATATTTAATGTGAATATTTTTTAATGCATAATCACGATTCAATATTAAATCAGGATTGGACATATACTTGAGCAGAAATTTGTACAGCCCGACATCAAATTGCTTCCACATGTCAGAGTAGTGGTGAATTCTACCGATGCATTTAGGAATAGGTGGAGCTTCTATGTCGTCCATCCTGGCAATCTCACCACTCAGTCCGTAAATCACGACGTATTTGATGTGGAAGTACTGTCCCATGCAGTAACCGAAACCGTAGAACGCCCACGAGTTCATCAATTGAAGGGACTGTGATTTAAATTCCACGTCATTAGATTATTAAACGTTATTAACATTCAAAAAGCTTTAAAAATTGTAACGTCAATTTCCATTAAATTTCATGTTTTTTTATAAAGATGAAAGTGCTAGAATTTGCTGAGAAAGAAATAAATAAAGTAAAATGAGAACAAAACTTACTACTAGTTTGTATGCCAGGGCATTGACATAAACAAAATGTAATGCCATCTCAGTAAAATATAACCAAAAGATAAAACGAGTCATGTTGAAAACATGTTGGCGTAATCTTTTCATATTCCAAGGAACGTAACTAGTTGTCTGAAAAAAAAAGATGTTAATACTGTACTTGCTATTTGAATGATTGAAATCAGATTTTAATGACAGATAAAAATTGATTTTTAGGTTTACCCCTTTGATAAAATCACTGTACAAAATAATAGGACCCAGGAACATATTTGGCAAGTACAAATTGTAAGCGGTGTTCTGCAGTAACAGATTGAAAAATTTTCTTAAACTGACTGTCTTGGCAGAGTCTTGGTTGTCCATTACAAAACTGATACTTCTGAGTTGGGTCCAGCAAACTGCTGTCGTGAGCAGAAAATACTCATCGACTTCCAGATGAGAGAAATATTGATATATTGTTTCTGAATTTTTGGAGTAGTTTATTGTTGCTAAAATAATGAGATTGACGATCCATGTGATAATTTTGTTGTTGATCGCAAGCAACAGGGAAGAGATACATGGCTGAGCAAGTATTGTTAAAATTCCTATAACTCCTAAATAATTGTATAGAAAATGAAGAGATACAGCCATGTACCAAAAATAAAGAATCGTGTCCTTTTTGATTGCCTGAAAAAATTGTTTAATTACTTTTATTTACCTAAATCTATATATAATTTTTTTTTCGTTGATAAGTAATCATTGATTAAATAAATATGAAATTACATCAAATTGTTTGACTTGATATTTCAAGACAAAATTTCCTATAAGGTGGATGGCAAGCCAAGGAGACAACTTTTTTAAAAGTGGTATCCATATCTGCCATTCATAATCAGCTGTATCTTTAGGTCTGCCTATCCAAGACCAACCTGGAACCAAGTCTTCAGACGAACCACTTTCTTTCAAACCTAAAAAGACATTTTGTATTAGTAAAAATGTTAATATAAAATATAATATTAAAATATTACATTATATTTTCGAAAAATAAAATTATAAGATGATATGAATGAAAACCACTTTCACTACCTCTATTAATTATTGGTTTATCTATATAAATACGTCATTAAAATTCAAAAATTAAAAAAAAAAAGATTAGGATAATGGAAGGTTTTCAACCTAAGAAAAAAAAACGAACGTTTACAATTGTAAGAAAAATAAACAACTTACTAAGACTAGCTAAATAAACGTGATAAATGGAATAAAAAACTGATCCGGTCCAGATCAGGTAGCAGCTGATTCTTTCAACCAGACTCAATTCTGAGTGCGTCATTTTGTCACTTAAACGTTTCGTCGACAATAGTTTAAATATTCGCGCGCGAGAATCGCGTTGCCCGCACGTTTGCGCGAACTCGTGAGTGCTCCAAATTGTCGTCACAGTTTCCGCGAGAGTTTCGTTGCCAAATAAATCACTCGAGCGTCAACACTCGCCTCGTCGAACCGACTCGACAGAATGCCCGCCCGAGTAAGTCCACGATCATTAAATCGTCATTATTAAAACATTCATTTTGGCCATGATAACGCGCTGATCTCAGCCCTCCAACTGAAACATAACCTCAACTTTTGTTTTCCCAGTTGGGAGTCTCCGTTCTTTACCAATATTTAAAACTACAACCATTTCATATTCAATTTTATTATTTCATAATCTTGAAAATCGTAGCATAACTTTGATTTTGAGGTTATGTTTACATGATAACAATATTGAAACGCATAAAATAATGTCAAACATGGTTAGATTGTTTTATTAACTATCATTTAAATTGTTTTCAAAGTTTTAATGGTTGTCATATTTCAGGTGACTGAAGTGAAATGCAGGCGGTGTCGCAAAGTTTTGTTTACAGAGGAGAGTACTCCTCTGTTGACAGCCCATGGTGAGATTCGAACTGCGGAACCTCACACTCGATGTGGAACTGGGACTCCAGAGTATTGTTTGTATATTTCATCGGACAATATGCCCGATTGGATCAACAGTTTAGTTTCCAGGGTAAAGCATTTTCTTTTAAACGTACCTGTCAAAATAACAGAATTTTTAATGAAGCTTATATTAATTTAGGAGCATTGGATCAAAGGTCGAATCAATTGTCCAGAGTGCAACAGCAAGTTGGGTTCATTTAATTTTGTACATCGACACAAATGCGATTGTGGAGAGTTCGAGACACCGCCAATTAGGATAATCCATTGCAAGGTCGACAGACTGTATGATCAGAACAATCAGCCACCAGTTCCGCGTATAGCAAGGGCCTTCCGCGTTCCCGAACGCCAACACCCTGCACCGGCCTTGCAGATAATCAATCACATGGTGAACGGAGCGCACAATGAGAACTAAAATATCATTGTGAATCTTTCATTACAATTGTCAGTCTGAAATCATCGCCAGCAAGTATTGACGATGACCAATGATTTTGTATGAAGAGTTTGGAGACGGTGTTAGAGAGAAAGGTGAAAAAATATTGCGTGAATTATTCGTGCTGGTCCATGGAAACACGTTCACTCAATCTCGTTTTTATTATTTGTTATGCGTTTGTATATATAAAATTAAACGTCCCTCGATTGTGATGCAACGCTTTTGTAAATAACAACGGTTGAGACGAGATGAATCATTCAGCTTGTTTTGATGTGAGTGATGATTAAATGTTGAACGTGTACTCGACGTGATGTGTTGTAGGGTTTTTAATTCAACTTTTTCTTTCTTGATGGGGGATGATATAATTGTATGAAACAAATTAAAGTATTTGTAATAAATCAAGTATTAGGACTAAATTGAAAATGTCTTTTTAATTTTATACTAATTTCATTTTTCATACAAGTTGAAAGCGAAAATTATTTTCTTCAAAAGTAATTAATTGTCATTAGAAGTTAATTACATAAAAATTGCTGGAGTGAAAGACTTTTCCTTTTTGTTTATAACTGTGCAAAGTTGTTATTTCTTGATTTTATCAATCGCAAAGTTATACCTTGAACCACTTGCATTTTCATAATGTTGCAACTTTTTTTTTTGATAAATAATTTCAAAATTAAACAACTTGTTTCGAAATTGAACGTAATAGTAATAAAATGTAGAAACAATAGATTACAAACTAGCACGGAAGTTAATTACAAAAAAATTGAACAATTAAATAATGAGGATGAAGTTGCACACCATCCATATTAAAAAAATGATACTTTTTTTGAAAAATATTTCATAAAAGCAAATTACAAATATGAATTTAAGATAAATTTTCTTCTACATCAGCTGCTTTCATTTTAAGTTATTTATTTTCCAAAAAAGTAAACGAGTTTTCAAAAATGTTGATTTTTCGCTTTGATTTCTATAAACCAAAATGCACCTGCCTGCGCTTTCCAACAGGAATAGGAGATTAGGGAGGAGAAGTACCTGTAAGACAATTGACTTTGTTCTTTTTTTACAAGAAAAGTCACTTTTGACATTTCTGTAAAATTTCTATCTCAAACATGCGATCCGTCCAGTTTTCTTCTTAAAAATTTCGGCGGATCATCTTTTTTAAGTGAAAATCATTGTTGTGAACACATTGATAGAAGAATCGCTGACGAATTCTATGCTGGTTTAATTGTACAGGCTGGGCTTTTTTTCTCAAAACTACACAGGGTGTCTTTTTAATTGTCCCTCAGGGTCCGAAAAGCTCAGATGCCATTTGAAAACTCTAATTAATGGCATTCTTTCAGTCCCGTTAACTTTCCCTCAAAAGGATCAGTCGCTACAAAAGTTTCTTACTAAGCATTTTCGCCGAACTGGATTTTTTTTAAATTTTTAGCATCATTTTTCCAAAATGATTTAAATGAATGTTCATCGATACAATTAAAAACAATTGTACCATCACATCTCTTATTGCAATTTATCAGCTTGACAAAAACATTTTAGCTTTTCATTTCCGATAAAACTTTCGTTTGATCTTTAAAACTAAAATGAAATAAAAAAATCAAAGAAGATCAAATAAAATGAGTTTTATCATCAAACGTATGTTTGAATTTTAATTAACTCTTTCCTTCAAACGCAATGATCCAAATAATGTGAGTTCGAAAAATATAAAATTTTATTTACCCGTTTGGTCACTTACATGGAAGATCTTTACCGTGTCATAAATGAATACTGAGTTGCAATAACAAAATCGTAAAAAGTATATTAAAAAAAATTGATAATTTAAAAAAACGAAAAAAAAAAATTAAGTCTAGCAGGTTGAATGGGGAAAAATGTCTATGGTGATTATACAACGAGATGGTAGCACGTGATTCTCCGGGCATGACCGTGTGGTGTCTTGGGCAAAGGTAGGGGACATTCTCCAAGAAAATGCTCTGCGGAAGCTAATGCACGTTCAGTCTCGAAACACAAGTCGCGCGCGCGTTCAACAAGTTTGCTCCGTCCGTCGAAGGTCCAGAATGCGCTCTGATCTCGGTCAGACTATTTGTCGTCGTACAGTTTAACTGATAAAAAATAACAAATTCAGTCTAGTGCTTCAACTCAAACTCCAGTCTGAGTTAGATTTATTTCTAATTGTAAATATTTTTTAAAATTATTTTTAATTGTAAATAGAATTTGAATTAGTTGGAATTAGTCAAATGTCAATGCAATTTTGACTCTAACAAGTGGCGGTTCATGAGTGGGATGTTGGGGAAAAGTTGAAAATAGTCGGTGAGTGATCAGTTTTTCATCATCATTGCCGGTGTTTGAAAATTCTTTTAGTCTTGTTGTTTTTTTAATCCGAGTTTGAGAACCAACAATCCGATAAATTCGAAATCCGTTACATTTAGCGGGAACCGTGGACGTTTGAATAAATAATTCAGTTTTTCTTTTTTTTCCGAAGAAATCCCTTGATATGAGTTCTATTTGATGTAATCGAGAACAGTTAAACTTCGGGCACAATGTGTTGTAGACCAAAAAAGTCGTGTCGTTATAAAATGTAAATCACAACACGCGACAACTACCAAAACTGTCGTAAATTATTGTTTAACTCAGATGAGAATAAACTTTTTGAATCGCTATTTATTTGATGGGTTTGATTTTTTCCCATTAATATCATGGTCATAAAATTCGTAACAGGTTGGATTGCATTTTTGACGCAAATTTTACAGGGGTGTACGAAGTGTGATGTGCGTTATTTAACGACTGGATTAAACGATTAGAATCTCATTAGGTCTGATTAGCATCAGGTTTTTCGACCTGCCTCAACAAAACAGAAAGTAATCGCATTTCGACAAGTCAATCGCCCTTTAAAATCTGATCCGTTTTCCATTTCATTCCCAACTTGTGAAATAAAATTTAATTTTCAAACGATCTTCATTTATCTCTCGCTTACTTTGTGTCTCGTAAGAGGCAATTTTTGCGTGTCGTGTCGGTTTTTTCGCGCCACTTGTGACCACAAACCAACTTCACCCAATGTTTTCGCGGGTTTCCTCAGAATTTTTTCACCCGTCCTCATCTTCCCAGCGCATGAAAATTGATGAAGTAACAACCACGGAAGTGATTGATTGGGCGATCGAGTGGCGGCACACGTGCCGGCGTAACCGTAACAGCGACCGTGCGTGAGGAATAGCGGGAAAGCCGATACAAATTCGCGCTCGGCCGATCCGCGCGAAAACGGCCGCAGCATCCGCCGAGACGGCACAATAAAAGCCGGCGACTCGATCACTTACACGACGCCGTTACGTCGCCGAGGACGAGATTCGTGAATAATTAGGTTTGCCACTGCGACCCATATTAGAACTATTTTTTTTTTTTTTCAATTTATGATCAATTTTTTTTCATTGAAACCTTTCAGAAAAAATGAGAAACAAATTTTTGTAGTAATTGATAACTCAACAACTGTAAAGTGTTTTTTTACAAGTCCAAAATTTTAATTTGTTAAATGTTTTTGACGAAAACAGTACAAAATGGATTAATTACTTTTGCGATTGCGTCATTCATTCACTTTCTGCATTAATGTCAACTTTGAAATTCACGCCGCGACAATAATTAGCTCGCTAACGATTCGTGTATTACTTTAGTAGAAAAAAAAAATTGGAGGATTTGTACACGAGGATACATTTGGGTAAAAGACTAATTGAAAACCCCCGGAACGTTGACCCAAAATGTGTCTCGTGGGACAATTAAATTGCCCGTTTAACGAACCGTTTTATCGGCAACTAAAATGTCGATTTGTTTATACATCAGAGGGAACTTTTTTTTTGCAACTCCCGCTGTGTCTCAGTCGTCATAATGAGACTTGTAAAACCACCATAAACTACCTGATTGCTTTGCTAAATTCATCCTCGACTTTTCATTTGACACTATTTTGTAAACGATATAATTAAGTACCCTATCAAAATCTCTAGTTAGAAAAATCACTAACATCTTAATACTTATTACAAACGAAAAAGAATTTCAAAATAAGATATATATTGAAAAAGTCGAACGAATGAAGAGATGAATTCCAAAGTTTTCATGCAATTTTGAACGGTCAGTGAAAAATGCATTTGGCATTGAACTTTTGAAAATTAGAGTGCATATTTTTGGTTAGATTTGAATAATAGAAAGTCGTTCGGTGATCGATGATGAAACGAAAGAATCACTTTACATAGAAAAGTCGTAAAAGTGCGATGACAAAAGTGATGCGGCCAGGTAGAATCGGCGTCCGGTTTTCGAAATTGGGGGACAGGTTTTGGACTTTTTTGTCCGATTTTTATCGCGATGTCCCTCTCTCCGTCGTGTGAATGCAACCGCGTCACGTATTTCGAGCATTTCCATTCGATTAACATAATTTCTAGAATAATAAGACGGCCGACCAATTAGAATATACTGAATTCGTAACACATTTTCCTGACCCGGATATCGCGACAGTTTTCGTTGCTTTTGAACAAAACCCCGTACAAAATCCAATCAACGGACGCTAATCAACTTGCAATCCACGTGAACCATTCCTCCTCGACTATTACTCTTTTGTTAGGCTCACTTCTTGGAATCGAATTCTAATTTCAAAAAACGAGATTTACGATCGACGAGAAAAAGTGTTGATGAATTTTTCCGGCGTGCGCATAAATTTGTCAAACTATGCACTCTGAGTGGGTATACATTATTCTAGCTCTAAAAATAACATTTTAATAAAAACACATGTTAAATTTAATGCCACTCATTTGCGAATCATAAACGACCATCATTAAGATACGCGTAATACTTGTATATCCACCAGCAAAACAGTATTAGCCAAGTAACCCATACTTAATTAAGAAACGAAGTCATAAATTTGTCAATGTGCATCAAGGGGTCAAACTGGTATTTGGGTATTCAGGAAAAGATGGTTCAAGAACGGTGATAAACTTGGTATTCCCGTTTGACAATTTTCTGACACTTTTTTTTCATCGAAGATGACCCAAAAATGAATTTGTATATTTATATCCTTGTATCAGAGAGGAGGCTTGAATATTATTGTGATTTGTCTGTAATTGAAATGTTTACCAATTTACCAGTTTCATTAACTTTGTCAGCCGTGACTTTCTCATTGAAATGTTATCTATGATTATTCATTTTAAAAGATGTCACTTCCAATTGATAACCTGTCGGTGAAAAAATATAGATATTAATTTTTTTCAATTGTAAATACTTGATTTGTAAAAAATCTGTACCAATTGATTTTTTTCAGAATTATTTTTCATGTTCACGTTAAACAGTTGCAAATTATTTCCATCGATCCGCTAGTTCGCGCGACGAATAATCATTAAAAATAATAAATAATTAAAGCCTTCAGTCGATGAAGCCTAGCTCTTCAGCACTTATCTACCACATTCATGCGCCTTAATGACAGACTTCCTTCTTTTCTTCTGCACATCGTTTGCACATTTACCTTTTAAAAGTACAAATTAGATCTGGTATATAAAAACAGATCAACTCAAATCTCCCTCTTTTTAATCAGAATCAAACTTTAATTAATTTTCGTCAACTGCAAATCAAATGGTTTAACGAAACATTTTTTTTTCTTATTATAAAAAAATGATTGACAAAATTTAAGCACAATATTCTTCATCATTATAAGTCACCGAGATAGAAAATTTAACTGCCTGAAACTCAATAAAACTTTCTCTTCTTAAAATTCATTGAACGATTGGCTTTTCATTCCCAAAAGCTTCTGTGAATGAAAATTTGCACTGTGGCTATTGGGAAAGTACTTTGGCGTCTTGGTGATTTTATTTTTGGTTTAGTTGCATTGATCACTTTGCACTTAGCATTGAAATCCTGTTAGTGTAAAACAAAAATAAACAAACAAGAATGTTTGCGATCATAAATATGTATTTAGTGTATTGCTACACGCGTGCGACAGCTGTCTATTTGCACGCACATCGTACGAACTGAATTTATGAATGAAAGTGAGCGTAGAAATAGTATCGAATCGAATACACTTGCAACCTTGCTCCTGCGAGTACAACTTGCAAACACAAACATAATCTGATTTATATCTTTTGAATATTGAACTGCTATACTAATCGTTATCAAAACGTTTCCTGTGTAATATTTTATCCAATCCAGACACTCATTTCTAAATAGATTTTTCAACACTCTCCATTTTTTTATTCATTTAAAAAACTTCAATTTATATTTGAACCAAAAATGCTGTCCAAAAAAGTGATAAAAAAGTTGGAAAAAACTGCATTCATACAAATACTGGATCGATATTTTAATTGTAGTTATTATCGATTTTTCTAGTTTAAATTAAGTTGAAGAATTTGGACGAAGAGCATGAGACGGAAGTGCATTTAATAAAACAGTGCAAAAAATAGGTGGAGCGCACGTCACAGCCTTGCCTCGGGGAAGGCATCAGTCCGAGATGCGCCGACAAGTTAACGGCCAGCGAGTGTGGCGCGCGATGCAAATGCACATAGGGCCTTAATTTATACTTTATTTCGTCCTCAATTTGCACGCATAACGGTGCGAGTCCAGTTGGTCCCAATCGAACGTGTCACTAAACGTCCTACTAAGGGCGGTGTTTCTCAAAAATAACCCAGTGCCACACAGAGGATGACACTGCTCGCTTTCGAACATCCATTACAACATTTCTCTCTGTTATTTTTATTTCATTGTTTCTTATTTTTTATTTTCGAACAGCCTGTTTACTTGTACGTACTTTTCATACTTTATTTTGAGTTTATTCTATAGAAAGTTTTCTATTAAGAAGTTGTAAATAAAAAAAATGTTTAATACTTTTGCGAAATCAGAACCGCATAAGTTATAATTAAGGCGTTTGAGAGTTTTAAAATGAATATTGTTTCGAGGGAATAATTTATTTCGTTTAAATTCCTTTAAACAAAGTCTGACTGAAAAAGAAACATTTCTCCGGCCCGATTTTTCCTTCTAAGACTCGGCGCTCCTCAATTATGCATTTTTTCCGCTTCAGTTCGAACAATGGCTCCTTTTCCTTATCCTCAATCATTTTTTAGAACAAATTCGAAAAATATTATTGAAAGCATGACGTTTTATAAAATCACCCATCCGATTTATCAGCGTAAAATTAAAAAATTAACAAATATGTGTCAAAGCGAGGTTCATCATGTCGTGAATGATTAGGGACAATCTCGTCAATGATTAGGGACAGTCAATAAATAAATTTTGGACGTGAAACCGGTTGGACATTCGTTAGCGAATATTTGGAATGGGTGATAAAAATCGACAGGGTCTCTCTGTTGGCAGGCGAGTCGGAAAAATTGGAAAATATATGCCTAAGCGTGGCTGTGTAACAACCGTACGTGTATATTAAGCGCAGCGTATCAGCGAGGCGAATGAACTGCAGGTTGCGTTGCAAGATTCAAGACGTAATCATACACGTGTTGCCCGGCGAGCGGTCGCGGCGTCAATGTTTAAAAGTAAAAAATAGGTCAGCGAGGCGTAATCGAATTCGACAAATAAACACGTAAATTTGATCGACATTAATATTTGCCATACCATCTTTATAATTCATGACAATTAACGAATTTTTTTGAATGTCAAAAATTATAATTATTATACAAATTTTAAAAATATTTACACGAAGTAAATTATCAAATAATTTGTAACCAGTATATTTGATGACTAAATTTTTTAACAGATGTGCGTTTTGAAATGTCTCCTTGGAATATATCAAATGAAATTTACGTCAGTTGATTAAAAACTTTATTCAAAAAGAAAATGGCATAATAAAACAAATAAGAATTAATGAACCATAAAAAAAATGTCAATACCATAAATATTTGTTTGAAGGATTATTTTTACGGCGAGGCACCTGCTAAGTAGGTAAGGTTTATTAAACATATGCCAAAGTATTAAAATGCAACGAATTCCTGACCCAGTGATCCACGGCCGTTTGTAAGAATGTAATCGCGTTCGCGGACGTTACACTGTTGCTGCAACTCCGACCAGGAACAAATAATGCCCGTGTGTACGTAATTCCGCATACGATTATTCAAGATTGCATCTTTCACTTTTTAATGGGATCCGATTTTTGCGAGCCTCGTCGCTTTTTTCCTCTGTTTCTTCAGGTCATTTAGAAATGTAGGCTGGGACGGTTGTAAATATCAATTTTTATTCCCCAATTGACATGTTATTTATCAGATCGCCGAAATTATAAATCTTATTATTTTTTTTTCATAACTCATCTCAATTTGCTTTATCTTTATATCTTTAGACTGAAAAACAAATTAGCAAAGTTGAATTTTTTATTTTGTATTATAAAATGGCCCGTGGTAGGGGAAAAATAAAAAGTGCTTATAAATTGGACGCTTGTTCTAATTGCATAAATTACAGCCAAAAAAGAACAAAGTGTTTGTAATGCGACGACCAAACACACGCGTCTGAAATATGCAGGCCGAAATTTGTATTCGGCACGCGATTGACACTTATATCAACGTTTCGCCCAGGCTCGTGACGAACGACGTGTAACATTTCGCCATGTTTTGCATTGTTGTGAATTCGTTTGGTTCGCTCGCAAAAGACAAATGAAAATTGCAGTTTATGACATGCATATCACTGCAGTGAATTTTAATTAAGTGGCAACGCACTTTACATTCAGCCCAACCTTGTTTAAATTAAACTAAAAAAATAAATTACAAAAGTAAATTCAGTTGCAGAAACGTATTTGAAAATAAAATAAAGTTTACTGATGGATAAATTGTGAAATTTAAATTCCATTTTAGACGGCAACGATGACTTCGCACGTTGCAATAAAACTAGTTTAGGAAAATGAAAACGAACGACTTTTGCATACCGATTTTGTTTTCATTTGTTGTTGGATTTATGAAATGGAACATTGCGATTGATGATGAATGTTTGCAATGACAGCTCGGGTCAGGCACGAAATGGAGTAAGAAAAACTGCGACTGGGACATCGGAGGCCGCTCGGCCAACCTGTTTGTAACAGTATCCGAGAGACCAAACTGGGCAGAACCTTGACTTGAGAGGGATCAGGGCACTGGGCTAAGTCGGCTTTAGCAAAAAGCTCTCGCACAGACCGTGCCGCTCGACATGTCACTTTTATCTTTTATTGCAAAAGTCATCTCGTCTTAATTGATTAAGATTTACGTCAGCGACTCTTTTTGATGACGTGCAATTTATTTTTCAACCAAAGAACTTCATTAGCTGATATATGTCAGGTACAAAAATAATTGGCCACCCCGAGAATATCCAATTCGAATCACGAAAAGATGTGTGGACTTACAAAGTTGAAACAATGTTATGTCGTAATTACGTTGCATAGTTGAGACAAGTTTGTTAAGGGCGAAATCAAGTTCGATTGTTGACCATGATCTCGCTTTTCAATTTCAATCGACCTCTACGAAACTGTTAATCACGTGCAATTTTAATACTCACGGTTTAATAAATTTCTCCTGGTGTGTAATTTTATAACGGATCTAATCAGACTTATCAGTCCCGCGGATTGCAAAAATTGCGCTCGCGCGAAGATACATAAATACATAATTACACATTTGGACTATAATATGGTGAACCGTATTCTGTAATCTGCAGTATAACGTCGAATCAAAATGGTTTAATGCCTGCTGCATCGATTTGTCTCCAGGCGATATAACGCACTTTATCAAACTTAACCGATTTTGATCATTTTAAAGTACACAATTAGAATATCGATGCTGAAGTAGATCTGCACTGATAATTTCATGCGTCATTTTGCTTAGCGAATAAATTTGTAAAGATTCGATGGAACACGATAAACCAGATCCGGTCATCTATTTATAGAATCATCTATTATCTATTACTTTTACTAAACAAATTATTCGCAAGGGAAATTAATATACAACGACACACGAAATAATGTCACTGACACAGAAATCATGTACAGTTGTGTACAACCAATTGTGTTGCTGCATCGACAATGTTAATTAACGAAATTAAAAAAATTAAGTTAGTTGTAAAAAACATGCAGTCTTATCATAGGCAGAAACCGTAGACAGTCTGGGAGTTTTGATTGATCGCAATATGGGTGAAGGGCACTGCTACACCAGACGTTAATTGCGTTTCGATCATTAACAAGCAAGTGTACTCGCACCATCTCGAAGGCGGAGTAAACGAATCAGAAATGGAGCAAGATGTAACGGTGGTGTAGCTTGCGTGACTCATACACATACTTCCGGTGCTTTTGCGCGCATTGTTCGCACTTGTTGCGATTTACGAGACGCGTTGCGAACTCGTCTCGGGCCGAAAACACCGATCGAGCGAGAGTTTTCCGGTTTCTTATACTAAGTGCCCCTCATCATCTTCAGCCAAACGTTTTTTATTCATTTACTTTATTTATTTCAATGAAATGTATTTACAACTTATCATCACTTATAACGACTATTAATTTCTGTTTCCTACACTTCAAGTCTTCTCTAATTAAATGAATCACAGATTAAATTGATATCAAATTTCAAACTCTCGGGTATGAGTTTAATTTTAAATGCCAAAATATATAATTCCGAATTTTTAAATATGAAGATCTGTATGAATCTGTAACCTTGATATGCCCCGAGGATTATTATCAGCACCTCTCACTAATTGCGATCGAACGGCGTGGCATATTGAAACAGGTTTTGGAATACGCATGCACAAATGTTCGCAAACAACAAATGCCGAATCATTTTTTTGATCGTGCTGCTTAAAACGCTCGTCTCGCTCATGCAGGAAGAGATTCGGCCTGTGCAATTGCCGGCCCACTTACGTCTGCAATTTATTTTGTCGAATATATGCGCTCTAGATAATCGAACGTTGCAACGGAGCACCGAATGCGCGCGTTCATTTGGTTTAAACTGCAATCACAACCACGCCTTGCACCGCTTAAAAAACGAGCGAACAATCGTAACAGTTCATTTCTGTCCTCTTATTTTATCGTTAGCCTTTCGGTGGCTCTGTTCGTTTCCTACCGTTGATTTATTGACAATCTCATGTAATAGCATCTGTAACATGCAATTCAGATCGAACTTCATTCATACAATTGTAGAAGAAAAAAAAATAGATCACGAAAATAATCAAGCAAAAATGAAAAGTAAAGTAGAAAATTATTGTAAAAACAGTCTGATTGTTTACACTAATGGATATTTAACTGCAATATTACAGTTATTATGATAAAATTTTTCCTCGTGTCGTAAAGCCATTATCAGTGCCAATCTAGAAAAAGCACCGGAGCGAGGATTAATTCGTTAGCTGATCCTCGAGTTTCTTTTTTAATGATTTTCCGTTTGCTCATTTTGATTTTCCATAATGACCTTTCTAAAAGATGAGTCCATTAAAATTCCAGTTCTTACCAGGGATTATTTGATAGTAATTAATTCGCCCTGTAACAAGCATAACAAAATTCGTATTAATTTTCATTTTCACGATGAGATAAAAGGGTTTAAGCTTGAACAAGATGTTAATGGCGATCAATTATTTTTAAAATAATAAAATCAATTAAAGGAGAGTACGTACGGAGAGAAAAAAAATGAAAGATAATTAATTCGATGTACGTATGTTGCAGGTTGTAAATAAACATGATGAGGACTTGGGTTGTTTTGTTCGCCGTGTTGCTGGCGCTAAGGAGGACGACATATTCGGAGGCGAATGACGTCGCACACAGTAGACAGAAAAGGGTATTGTGGTTAACGAATGATGGACGGATCGCTCTGCCTCCGGGAACGGTAATGACCATTACTCCGACTCTCGCATTACCGTTCGTAAGGCATCCTCCATATGGGTTCCTCAGTAACTTGACAATGAGTTTGCCATTCACTAGTAAGTCAATCTCTAAACCTCTACACTGTAATCTTGTATTCAACCTTTCATTACTTCATGCATGATGATGATCTCAAATCCTTTGAGGTGTTGATTTAAACTCTTGTCAAATCCTAAATGATCCGCACCTGAAAATTAATCGTCAATAATTAGAATACAAATTTATCTTCTATTTTATTTATTGTTCAAATCCTTACCTTTTTGTTTTTTTTTTTTTTTAATTATAAAAAAATGTTTGTAGCAATATTTTAAATTTGTCATTTTTTTACAGTTGACCTAGACAAACTAGGATTGACGGATAACGAGAATCCTTACGGAGCTCTGCCACCGGTGTTTGACAGAGCGATGAAGGGCCGCGAGGCAGGAATGATGATGGCAGATTTAATCGCTTCCTTCATCAAAAGAAGGCTCCAAAAACGAGAAGCAACTCCTCCGCCGACGAACGCTTTCCATGGTGGAGAACGAGCGTTGCTATATGGAGCGGCTGAGGATATGCTCAGCAGCCTTGGTATGGATGGCAAAGCTTGTCTTCTTAGAGCGATCTGCGAGGTTCAAGGTCATCCGCTCAATAACTTTGGTCTCATTGGAGAGATGCTTAAACTATTTTTCACGTAAGTATCTGCATATAAAATTATTACTAGTCATAAAAAAAATAGTCAATTTGATCAATTATTTTAAATCAAAATAAACTATGAAAACTTTCAATTAAATTAAAATGTAATTTAATTATAAAGTTGATAATTATTGTAATCAATATTATTTTCACCTTTTGAGTGAGATGAGACGATGAAAAATTGTATTTTAAATTGACCGCCAAGTCGGAAAAGTTTGTACTTGATGGACTGTAGATGTCGTGTTATTAAAGTTTCCCGCAGTCAGATCGGTTTTATTCGAAGTCTTAAGAAAAGTCTGAGCATGATGGAATTGTCATCAGTAAGGGATCTTACTAACAGACAAAAGCAAAGGATGATTGTGGAACATGATTTCATGATTAAATTCCACGCTCCTCCAGGACCAACGACCCTGGTTGAGATTACTGATGCTTTGATGACCAAACCTTATAATTCAATCAAAAAATAAAAATTGTCTCAATATTGAGATACTTGCTGAGTTATTTCTTAGCGGCCCACGTGCTCGGTAACGTCATCGCTGGCGCGGGAAAATTTAAATCACGTTTAACTAAAATGAAGAAATTGGAGACCATGCAAAACATTTTATTTAAATTAATGGAAAAATAACACCTAATCTTCGCGCATTTCAAATAATTTAATAATCATCCAAAATAAGAATCAATTTTAAAAGAAACTTAACACAAATAGCTACACTATAACCGTATCAGGTACGTTTACGTTAATTGTATTTAAAATTTTAGGGCCAGTAAGTCACCTTTTGCGGAGCTGTTAAATGAGTATGTGGAGGCAGAAAACAGGGGAAAAATTCATGGCGAATGTTGGCCCTACTTCAAAGACTGTCCCAAATCTCTGTTTCTTCCTTCTAGTAATAAATATGCGTAAGTATTTTTTATTAACAAATAGTATGAAATAAAACGACTGTATTTTTATTGAATAAAACTGAAATCTTAAGAATGAATAATAAAAAATAATTAGAAATAACGTTAGAGTGAAAATTTAATTAAAGTAAAACTTTTCTAATTCGCAGACAAAATTCCGTGCACGATGAAAACGAAGAGGAGTATGCGAACGACGTCTACCAAAATTACAATGGAAAGTACGAAAGTGAAACGGTGAATGAGATCAAGAACCCCGTGATGTGACATGACGCCTCGTTAACGTCGGCGAGCACTTTTTAATTGCAAATCGCGTTTACAATTTTAATTGTGATCCCATTTTCGATCATTTTTATTTGTAACGCAACACGTGTGACTGAGTGTATGTGAATGTAAGAAATTTGTAAGAGTGAAAGAATTTGCGTGTTAGCTGTTGTAAACACAAATCGAGTACAGTCGTAAGCTCGATGCAAGTGGTATTTTTCTGCCGTTGAAGGTAGCCTTGTTTCGATCCAGTTCACTGACACTTTTTGGACCGTCGGAAAGTACCAGTGACTCGATTGGAACAATTATTTAATTGAATGCTCAAATGTAACACCATTTTTCTTGTCTTGTCTACATTTTCGAGTCGCCGTTCTCAGTTGCGAATTGGGAACATGGTTCCACTAAGGCCATAACGTGGAAAGGACAATTTTGCAGACTTTGATCAATCGAAGTCCGTGCTTGAACAAATTCTATAAAATCTTTCTTTCCGATAAGAAGAAAAACGTGAGATTTTATATATGTCATGTGTAAATACTACTTTTAAATGATTTTCTATTTCTATCAAAAGTGTCGTAGAAATTTTATTGGGTAATTGGAAATAAGATGCAACCGAGCAAGTTTTTCGACATCTCTTAATTTTGATAGAAATGCTCGACTGATTATTCACTTAAAATTAAACCATTCGAGCATTTTTAACAAAAAATAAATTTATTAAGGGTTTTCATAATTATAATTGAGCGAAAGGTTTTTTAATGCATCATTTCATTTCACAAATTTTGCTCAATTTCATTAGTTTTCAATTAACTTCCGATGTACAGTGATGATCTTTTAGAACAATAACAGATTTGAAGAGTCACAGTCTAGTAAATGTTCGTAACGATTTAAAAATGTTTCAAAACAATATTAGCATGACAATAAAATAGAAAACAAAATACGAAATGCAGGGAAACACTTTGTTAGATTAATTTGTTGTTACGACTTTGTGGATAACAGAAATGAATAACACGATACCTAATTTAACTCCCATGACAGTGCCAAATAATACACAGTGTTTAAATGTGTTTGATTACAATTATAATATTTCATGTTCGCAATTATTTAAATATAAATGTAAATAAACCATTGTTACCATTTTATAAGCAACTATTTATGTCGCAATAAAAAATGTTTTTTCTTTTTTTCATCAAACAATTCATTTTTTTTTACTCCAATTTACATTGAACAGTTTCTGAAAGTCTGAAACTGCTTCAGTATTCATGCTCCCCAACCCCATTCCTTGATCATAAACATAACCTAAAAATAAATTTTGTAAACACATGTGCGCCATCTTTCTAACCTCCTAGATTCGGAGGCAGTTTGAAAATAAGAAAATATTTTCTTAATTAATATTGGACTAAATTGAACAAATTTTATACAAAGTTAAAATAAAATAAGCACTTTTATAATGGAGACTGAAGAATTTCGTGCAAAAGAAGGATTGAGAATTGACGGACGTCAACCTCTGGAACTTCGTCAAATTCGAATTAGACTTGGAGTCTTTGGACAGGCCGATGGTAGTGCGTATGTTGAACAAGGAAAAACAAAAGTTCTTGCTGCTGTTTACGGACCACATCAGGTAAAATCATATTACAACTAAATCATCAAGTATTTCTTGGTTCCACAATACCTTAAACAAATTACATTAATTTTCATAAATAAATTTTTGGATAAAAATATAAGAATGCTATTTTAATTGTTATTTAAAATAATTTAATTCAGCCCAGAGGAAATGTCACCCGAGTGAACACAAAAACAAGCCAGGAAATTATCAACTGTCAATACAGCACAGCAGTATTCAGTTTTGGAGCAGCTGAACGAAAACGCAGGCCCCGAGGAGATCGAAAGTCACAGGAAAGAGCACTCCAACTTCGTCATGCTATGGAAGCGATTATCGTTCCTGATTTAATATCTCGATCACAGATAGATATTTTTGTTGAAGTGCTCCAGGTAGATGGCAGCGAATTTTGCGTTGCTGTCAATGCTGCCACAATGGCTCTCATTGATGCTGGAATCCCAATCAAGGTTACTATTTTGTCGAATAAAAATTAATATTAACAGTATTGAATAGAAATTAAATGAAAATATACTCAGCAGAAAAAGTGATTCAACGTTTGAAACAATAATGCAAAAATATAATTACTTTTTATTTTATAAAATATATTCTTTTAAATTTACAATTTTGAAAAAAGACTAATCAACATTTAAAAAATATTAATTAGAAGTTATTAATTGAATCACTTATTTTTTGCAGGGTAAATTTATAATAATTTATAATATAAATTATAATGCACAAAATAGAAATAAAACATACTTACATTTAAATAAAAAATTTTAGGACTATGCGATTGGTTGTTCGGTCACATTGACAGATACAACATCGACTGACGAAGATTCAGTCCGAGGCATTGGTTTACTTGATGCAAACTATGTCGAGGAGTGCTCTCGAGGCGCAACATTGTCCCTAGTAGTATTACCAGGATTAATCAAGGACGACGAACCAACGACTAATCCCATTGTCATAGCACAAGGTTCTGGTCAAAGATTACACATGACTCGATTGGAACCGATGAAAATGAGAGCCATCAACGGGTGTCGAGATATCAAAGCTATTTTAGACGATGCTGTGCGAAGACATCTTCTAACGTTTAGTGTTCACTCATCGATCGGTTAATTTGTATAGACTCGTTTTAATTAAATATATAAAAACTTTTCTTTTATTATATCATCAATTAATAAAAAATATTAATTTTATACAAAAAGGTGATAATAATTCGTAAATATTGCCTTTAGAATCTAAATTTTAGATTAGCACTTTTTTTCAATTATTTTCCCTTATCAACTATTTAGCACAGAATTTCGAGTTTGTTAGAGTTTGGCATCTGGGTGTCTTTCGATGATCATTGCCACGCCCTGGAAATATGCAATCAAATGGTCAAATATGTATTTTAAGTGTAGAATTTTTAAAGGTACTTTGAATTTTAAATAATAACCTGTCCACCAGCAGCGCAGGCAGCAACCAAACCATATTGTTGGTTTTCTTTGATCAAACGATTAGCCGTGTGCGTGATTAAACGAACTCCAGTAGCAGCGAACGGATGTCCGATGGACAAGGAACCTCCCCAGGTATTCCATTTACTCATGTCAGGTACTCCAACTTTAGAGCTGCGGCCAAGATAAGTTTTTGCAAACCAATCTGAGTCCATAGCCTTCAAATTTGCCAAAATTTGAGCCGCAAAAGCTTCGTGAACTTCCCAAACACCGATGTCTTTCAATGTCAAATTAGCTTTCTCCAGTACCTAAATTGCAAAATCAATTTTTCAGTCAATCCAAATTTCAAATCAACTCAACTCAATTATTTAAATTTTCCCTTCATTCAAATTAAACCCTTCATGCAGAGTTTATTTTTTTGTATTTTCTAATTCATAAATACTTATAAATTTCAGAATATTATTTTTATATTGTTCAAATTTCGTGATCAATTATTCTCCTTACTTTTGGAATTGCATAAGCCGGGCCCAACAACAACTGATCTTTAGGATCTTGAGAAACATAAGTGAATGTTTTCATATAAGCTTTGGGTTTCAAACCCAAGTGACGAGCTTTTTCCTCAGCCATGATCAATCCAGCTGAAGCTCCATCAGTGAGGAAGGAAGCATTGGCCGCAGTAACTGTACCGTACGGCTTAACAAAAGCAGGTTTCAGTTTTGACAGCTGTTCCATTGTCGATACTCGAACTCCATTATCTTTGTCGATCACTGTATCGGTTCCAGGCACTGTTTCAAAATTAATTAGTTTAGCTAATCAATTCATTCCTAAACAAACTAATCTCTAAATTTTTTTATCAACAATCACCTTTAATGGGAATCATGTCAGTCAGATTGCCTTCCTGGTGAGCCTTCGCAGCCAGAGCGTGCGACCGGATAGAGTATTCATCCTGTTCAGCTCTCGTTACACCAAAAGCAGCAGCCAACCTGTCACCACTGTGACCCATGGTTTCGTTGGTTGAAAACTCAGCAACTCCTGGCAACTGAATTTCACCAAATTGTTTTAAATTAAATACTTCAAGATAAAGTATTTTCAAAGTAAAATATTATTTTAGTTTCTGAAAAATGTTAGTTTGATATTTAATCTTACATCAGGAACGAAATGTCCTGGCCTGATGGAAGCCAGCAGAGACAACTTTTGTGGCAGAGTCTTTGCCTTGTTTGCCTTGAGCATGAGAGAGCGCATACTTCTGCTATGTCTTATGGGTACGTCAGACATGAACTCAACACCTCCAGCTACGACGGCATCATACACACCACATGCAATCAGACCCATGCCAGTTGTTATGGCTTGATTACTACTGATGCAAGCCTGAGTTACAGTGTGGGCTGGGGTATGCTCGCTCAGACCAGCTGCCAGGGTCGCTTCTCGACCTATATTTGATGTTCTCACTTCCTGCATCACCGTTCCATAGACAATATAGTCAATTGCTTCTTTAGGCACTCCAGTTCTCTTTTGTAAATTGCTAAAAAAAATAAATACTTTCAAAGTTGTTTACCGAAATTAAATATTTTATTATCGGATTTTTCACAGACAAATTCGTAAACGTTTAAAAATAACAAGATAAGAACTTACACAAGAGTTTCTCTTGCCAGATCCAGGGCAATGAGTTTGTCATATTTGGTATTAGATAACAAAAACGGAGTCCTTACACCGTCAATAAATACTATGTTCCTGGAAGAAGGTGCTGCAGGTTTTGCTGTCGCGTAATTTTTGCTGAAGATTTTTGATGGTTCCCACAAAAATCCAGCTGCAATAATAAATTAATAAAATATTAAACGAACTGGAATTAAAAATAAATTTAAAAAAACATTCTCATTGAAGTGAATATGAAGAATTATATTTCATCTAAAAATAAGTTATTTGTTTACTTAGAAAAAATATCGCGCAAAATTGCGGATTAACCTTTGATCGCAGGCTTAAAGTCTAGAATGTAGTAAAACGTGTACAAAAAAAAATTAAAAAGTTAGTTACCTTGGAACAGAGGCTGGTATCTTGGCAAATTTTTGATCATGATTCCAGACATTTTAAGGCACTTTTTGTAAAATTAGAAAGGAAACTTTACACTTTTCGAAGTGATAAGTATAATGAGAGACTGATAAAAGACAAGTGGGATCTGTCAGAGAATTGTCAACAATGATGGAACTGACAATAATGAAAACCACTTGTTGGGTTGTGGAATTCCAATGATTGATAAATTAAATTATATCGATTAAATCAAAAGATCTATTTGTTATTAAGGTTGGAAGAGCACCCCACATATATATCTGACTACGTCAAGAATCATATTCCACTCAATTTTTTTTTCTTAACCAAATTACGTACAAAGTGTTAGGTATGTTGAACGTAACCACATTGAGCCAACAATGAATGGTACGTTCAGAAACGCATAATTTTTGCGATAAACTTGTGTTCATAAAGTAAACGGTTTTTAGAATTCTGTCGATATTGTAAATTTCTTCTTAAAAATTATGAATTTCAAAATGTATGATAAAATCTTTTCAAAACTAATTTCAATTCAGATTCATCAAAATTAAAATAATTAAAACTTTTAAAAAAAGTTTAAATATGATGATGAAATTAGAACAATCATCGATTAATTTTATGCAATAAATAAATAAATTATAATAACTATTACGAACTGATTCATAAAAAGATAATAACCAGATCTATATATATATCAAATTTTATTCATCATCAATTAGACTGCACTTTAATGAAAATAAATTTTCATCCAAGTTTATTGGATATCATAAGATTCTGCGCGCTTCTACATTATATATCTATACATTTCTCATGTAAAGACGATGTAATTTAATGCTTTTATTTGTTCTTGTTATTATCTTCTCTTCATATTAATTAACTAATAAAACTGCGAATATCGAGTTGTTACATGAATTTATCGTAAATAAATGAAATAAATAAAAAAAACTACCATTGTGTATCAAATTTATGAATATTTATATAATATATAAATTGACAGTTTATTTTTATATGTTTTCAATACTATAACAAGTTTAAAAACAGAAATTAAATCACTACTTGTGCGTCATTTCCACAGAAGTGATTAAAAGATTTTAAACTAATTAAAATAGTATCAACATTTTGAAAATTATTGATTTCAAAAATTGGTCATAAAATGGTTCAGAGCAGTTATGTTTGTCATCAGTGATGCGATAAGGTAAAAGATTTTATTCATCTTTTAATAGAAAGTACACAAGTGTTGCTAATCAGTTGATAAATTTAATGATAAGTACAGATTTGTGTACGAAAACTAGCATTTGGGCGCATATAGATTGTACTTTTGTAATTCATCCTCTCGCGCAAGCGTCTCTGGATCGAATAACAATATTGCGTCAAACATGGCTACGACGTTGCGTTTGTTATCGCAAAAAGGATTACATTTTTTGAGATTCAAACATTTTCGCCAGTGGGGCCGAAAAAGTCCGGTCAAGTTTGACAGTGCGAATCTCAAGCCTGCCATTGGATTATTGATCGCAGGCTCGGCGCTCTACACAGCCAGAAATCATTTCCTTGGAACGGTCCAGGCCTCAAGAAGTCGAAAAGTGAGTACACTGAAAAAATAAAAAATAAAAATTACCTCAACTTTCCAATTAAAAAATCAATTATTTATATTTTTTAAGCATTGAATGTTAGATTTTAACTTTCTTTAGATGATCTTATTACGAATCCAGTTGTAGTATTACTTTAATTTCTTTAATGTTTCAGCATGCGGAGGACCAAAGAAACGTTCAATTGACTATGAGGGAAAAACGATTTATTAAATTTGCATCAGTTGCTTATGACGGACAAATATATATGACGCCTCAAGATTTTCTTGATAGTATAGTTGAATATGAACCTAGACGTATGTTGATTTTCCTAAGTCATCTATAGTAACAATTTTTAAAAATAAGACGAGTAAAAAATATTTTAGAATTGTTCATGCTCAATATTTTTGTATGTTCAAAGCAAGGATGAAAAGGCGAATTTTAACAGTAAGAGAAATAGAGCATATGCGCAACGCAATACCGCCTCTTGCAAGAGGCAATACTCACATGTTCAGAAGCTTACGTGATAAAGGTAGCTATATAATTAAATGGAATTAACACTAGGACGGAAAAACGTCATTTGAAGAAAATTATTAATAGGTTATTTTTGACCAAAATATGATGATTTGTAGAGAAATTGATTTAATTTCATTTTGAAAGAAAATTACCCGTTCGTTTTTCCAATGGTCAACTAAATACTTAAAAAATGAAAAGAAATACTAAACGAATAAATTTTTTTAGGAATCATTTCGTTCACTGAGTATCTCTTTCTGTTATCTATTTTAACAAGTAAGTTGAATTTTTTTGAAATTGAATAAACGTATTAAAGTAGCGTAACAAATTTTTAAGAATTTTTGACAATTATACAGAACCCCAGTCTGGATTCCGTATCGCATTCAAAATGTTCGATACAGACGGAAATGACAGAGTGGACAAATCCGAATTTTTAGTCGTAAGTTAAAAGATCTACATTTTGAAAAATATAATAACTTGGAATAAGAATTTTTTAATGTAACAAGTGATTCATAGATGGAAAAATATTCAGCCACACTTGGCGAGGACGACATGGCGAGGAAATAAAAGACGCAAGTCTCGATTCAGAACGAAGCAAGACTCCTGAAGAAATTCGTCAACATTACATTGATGATGATCAGGTAACTGCTCTAATTAATCAGCAATTAAAATGCAGATTTGTAAATTGGTTAATTTGCAGGGCCTGCAACGTCGCCATGCAGTCGATACTACACTCATGATCCACTTCTTTGGTAAAGATGGAACCGACGAACTGGACTATGAAAATTTTCAACTTTTTATGCAGCATTTGCAACATGAAGTTTTGGAGTTGGAATTTTATGAGTTCAGCAAAGGCCTTGATGTCATTTCGGACATAGACTTTGCAAAAATTTTGCTGAGATATACCCATCTTAATGCTTCTGAGTATGAATAGAAAATTATCTATCAAAAGTAAAAAAAAAAAAATCAAATTTGAATAAAAATTAATAACAATTTTTTTAGATATGACGAGTATTTGGACCGGTTGATCAAAAGTACTGAAGAACCCCACGAGATCAAATTTGACGAATATCAGATCTTTTATCAATTTTTGAACAATCTGGAAGATTTTGCAATGGCAATGAGAATGTACACACTTGCTGATCGTCCTATTTCTAAAGGTATGATTTAGATAAATATTTACTTTCGTTTTCTTAAATTGTTAATTTAATTGAAATGTTGTTTTTTTCTAGATGAATTTCTCCGGGCTGTCAAAGTTTGCACAGGGACAACAGTTTCGAATCACATCGTTGATACTGTATTTACACTGTTTGACGTTGACGGTGACGGGAGACTCTCATACAAAGAGTTTATTGCAATTATGAAAGACAGGCTGCACCGAGGATTGAAGGTGTTTATGAAAAAATTAAAATTTTAAAGTGATTTTATTGAATGTTCAGTATGACTTATCGATTAAAAACAATTTTTTACAGTCGCAATCAAAAGAGGAAACTTGGGAGTTTTTCAAATTCTGCATGAAGCAGGAAATGAAGTCACAGTAATTAAGAATTAGAGCTGACCCAAAGTCATGCAAAAAATGTTATCCTCCAAACTTCAGAATACAGAGATAACTTCAAACTCTGACGATAAACTATACCTATCAAGAAATCTACGACTTTTTTTGCACGCTACTAAAAAAGTATACTAAGTAAAGAGAAGTATTTTTATTACAAAAAAAACAGTCTCGCAAGATCTGTAACACCTTTTTCATATTCTTTAAAAAAGAATAAATTGTTTCTTGTATAAACACTTTATAGAAGTATTCCAATGTTGTCCGAACAAAGAAATTTCTCGCACTTGTGATATATATTACGACAAATAGACATCAGTGTCATTTATTTTTTTAACATTTCAACTAACAAATAGAAAATCAAAAGTTCAGTTCTCTTTGAACTTGTTGAAGTTTAATTTTGTTACTGCAAAAGTGTTGTATTTAAAAATAGTGACTGTAAATATTATTTATGTAGGTTAAAATAAAGAAAAGTTATTTGAATATGCGAAGTATGGGAAATAATTGTTTTATTCGTTTAAATCCAACAAATTCGATGAGGGGTAATTAGATTTGTGTGCACTTTTTTTTCAAATTGGTCCACGAGCGACTTGACTGAAGTGGACGACAACGACTTTGTTTGTTACCTCAATCAATTTAATTAACTTTTTGTCGTTTATATTGTATGTATAACTTGATGTTACACCGTTTAATCCTAAAATCGCGTAGGTGCATAATATTTGACATTGTTTGCCGTACGACGACATGTAGTTAGTTTAGTGCAAGGTTAGACGGCGATGAGTGAAGTGGCAATCGGCAACGGTACTGTCGATTAAAACTGTTTATAAAACAAAATGATATAACATATTATGTAAACAAGTGTTTTTCTTAATTTAATCATCGGGCATGTAATGAGAAAAACGTTATCCGCAATCCTCCGTTCATCACTCCGTTCCTTAGGCAAATCTTCAACTATGAAGCTACTTTTTGACTGTCAAAAATTTACGTATGTTACCACTGAATAATTTTAAATTAATCTAATGAAAAAATTTTTTTTCAAATTATTACTTAAAACAAATTCTTTTCAATTGTTCAAGCATAAGTAGAACAATGATTTTGAGTTTATCGCTGAGTGCAATTCAACAATTAGAAATGAAAATGTGAAAAAAATGCAAAATGATAGAATGTGTGATTAGAAAAATTAATGAGGTTTACTGGGCCTGCCTTAATTGTAGTAACGGTTGCTGAAGACTGAGCGAATTAGTCGAGTGGATAAAAGAAGGATAAACAATGGAAAACATTTGATGTCTCGGTACAGTAAAAGCCGACAAATCATCTAAATAAAGTCTGGCAAGATCGCGCGCGACGATAAAATTAATGTGCGAAATTAATTGTTCGACAAACACGACAAACAAACGGTGTGACTAATTTTAAATTGTCCGAAATTAATATTTCTCGTCGAGTCGCGCGTATAAAAAATGCATTAATTTTATGATTATTATGTAATTGTATTATTGCTTGATTAACTTGAGTGCACGGAGAGCATGGAATTTCTCAACATGATGCAACAGATTTATGATAATTCAATATTTGTGCAAATTGATACACATCTCCCTGTGTCAAATATTTGTTCGTCAATCGCGTATTGCTATTTGTTTGAGGACCCCACATTAATTCTAATCCATAGGCACCGAATGAGATTAAACTATATAGCCTGGCAGTAAAACAAGCGGAACTCTTATTTGTCTAAATACAATCTAATCGACATAAAAAACTGATTTCAAACGTGATCTTTTCACATGCTCAAAAATCGTTCGTGTACAAACGAACACATTTTATAAATGTGTCTTGCTTTTTTTCATCTCTAGCATTGTTTCATTTGAAATTTTTTAATCATCTTTTTCAATTTTCTAATATTTGTATTAATTTTGTTTTGATAGAACATCTTTAAAATTATTTGAAAAATCATCTTGGAAAATATGATTTGAACTAAACTTGACTGACTCTTATTGGTCCGCTGAGGTCCAGCAACTTATGAGCCCTTGATGTATGAAAATAAATGATTCCATTGTGAAAACTTTTTTGTGTCATAATGATAATTATTAAATCATAAAATGACGAGATAAAGTTTTGTCATTCAAAACTTTAATATACTCTTTGTGACTAATATTGACGTATTTGCTTGAACCAAAACTAGCATCTATTCGAGCGTGTTAAATCGTTCTTTTTTTTCGATATACCAAAAATTTCCGGTGCTTCGTGACAAAACGATTATTATTTTTTTATAATTAATAAAATTACACCCATTATATCGTCATGTAAAAAATTTCCGGTATCGCAAGACACAAACCAAAAAGACACAATGAATTTTTTTCAACTCAAATATCTACAGTTTATTTTGTTTCTAGCGTGTTGCAGTTTTTTGAAACTGAATTCAATGAGACACAGGTCCGATGCAAAGTGCAATGAAGTATTTGTCCGAACTGGTCTTCGTCTTTCATCCTCCAATGACATGAGCCACCCAGCGAGATAAAGAAAACTCGAAGGTCCTCAAAATATAATGGAAGGTGTCTGAATTCAAATCAAAACTCAATTGTAAGTAAACTAATTTTTTTAATGGGAAAAAGTTTATAACAATTTTTTTGCTCCAACGTCTGAAACCGGAATTTCATTGTCAGCTAGATTCACTCTCAATATTCATTCACAATAAATCTGTTTCTCATTCATAAATCCTATCTAATCTAGATAAGGTCATTGCTTTTTGCGACACTGTATCGATGAAAAAAAAAAGAAGAAGTGACTAGTTTTAGCCATAAATAAAATGACTTACTATGGCCTTATTAAATCCAACCGTCTAATTTAATCGGGTGGTGCAATACTTAAAATTTGTTGCAACCCGAAGGTCAGCCCGAAGGTCTGCTCATCTCGATCCCATTTTCCTTTCATATTTTGCAAATACATCTCAACACAAATGATGTCTCTAAATGTTTCGGAATACATAATACAAATTTAGAAATGATAATTTGCTTTTAATATGCACGCAGACGTTGACAAAAATCAATTCCAAAGTGTTGCAACGTATTGTGAAAAAATTATTTTGAAAATCTACTAAAAATTTGAATCGCTATTCCAGTAATTTTACTAATTTGGAAATTTATTTAACTGCTGAGAATTGATTGAAAATTGTTCAATTAAAATGACATAAATGAAGGATAAACAATGAACTTATCCTGTTTGGAATCAGAAAAATGGTGTTAAAAATGAGGGTAAAAAAAAGTGTTGTATAGCAAAACGTAAAGGAAACCTTAGTGATTGATAACGAATCAGAAAAGAACGTGAAAAAACTGATTTCGATTTCAATAACTCGGCATCGTAATGCAGAGAAGAAAAAAGGATACCTAACGATTCTGTATGAAAGAACATGTTCTTAGCAACAGGTGGAAGGGGATGTGTCATACGCCAAGAGCAAGCTTATAAAACCACAGCAGTAATATCAATTACTAACAGTTTAATGCCGTATCTTTGTAAGACGATGTAGTGTGAGAAATAATCCGTACTCCAAATGTTTATGCGTTAAATCACTTCATGCAAGCGTTCTTTTTTCCTCGAAACACATCCTTATGGTTATGATTACCAAATCGATGATTCGGTCAGTTCTGTAGGATTTCAACGGCGGAACTGAGTGGTTTTGTGTGATAACGACACGCTTCATCTCGCGAGATAATTTTTCCTTTTTTTTTAATTTTTTTCACTTGTTTTGTACTCTTCGAACTTGGCACGTGGATACAATCAATCAATCCTTCCTTCACAATGAGGGACTACTGAGTGTCAAACTACTCGTCTCACTGATGTCGTGCGATTTTCTTAATTAGTACAAATTGTTTCTGTAAGTAAAATTTTTTTTAACTTTCAACTAATTTTTTAACTATAATTTTTTAAACATTTTTTCTAACAAATGCTGTGCTCTTGTTTACACGTTGCAAATCTTTTGTTAACTATGACTGATTTCAAGAAAAGACTCAAGATTTAAATTTAGATTTGAAATTTTATTGTAAACAGATCATTAAATCTTAGACAAAGGTCTTCTAAATGTGTACTAATAAATTGAAAAAAAAAACACATTCGACTTTTCAGACAAAGCTTTTATTCTAATTCAAGACAGACATTTGCACTCGGAATAGGACACGTCATTTTACAAGCAAAAAAATAAGGATTAGAAAATATTGCAAAACTGCTGTTAAACTATTTTTATAATCACTTGGCATGTTTTCGGAATATAAATGCGATGTTTAATTCAAGCGTGCATTTTTAATTACCTGATCGTATAAAAAATCAATGAATTTGTAAATGGCACTTACGTCAGATTGCGCTTGAAATTCGTTATTAAATTAATTTCATAATGGGGTACTTGTCTTATCACGACGGATCCTTATTTTTTTCCCTATGACTTTAATTTCAAATTCAGTTGTTGTTGACTTATGATCAGAGAATCTCAGCAGGTGTGTGCTATATCCTCATCCAGGAACAATTTTATTACGAAAATTTACAAAACTTGACACGTTTAAAACTTTTTTTAATTCGTTCATCCAAATAAATCCATTAATATCGAATTTATTCGATATTAATGGATTCGATCAACGGAATTTTCATCGACTGTTATCTTTTTTCGTCACACGATTCATTCAACAGTATAAATAAAACTATATCATAAATTACTTGGATTTTTCTTGAAGACTTTCACAAACAAAAATGGAAGGATTTTAGATAACAATAAATATTATCTCAGCTCAAACATATAAACTTATCACTAAAAACGCTCCATAATTTAAAAAAATTATACTATATTGAAATTAAGAGATCTATATCAGATAATTGTACAAATTTGAATTTATTTTGGATCTATGGAACTTAGTCATATTTTTTTCCTTTGAAAAAACATTTCGTGATCTGCATAAAAATATCATGCGTTGAGACTCTCCGAATCGCCAATTTTGTATTATGCATTCGTTTTGTTGTCTATTTCTAATTCCTGGTATAGAAAAAAACACTGAGGATGTTATCTCGCTCATCAAATAACAATCAATTCCAACGGTAAAAAACAATTGACCGCTATTATAAAATATTTCTCATTTTGTGGCAATATTGCGGTTTTACGAAAATGATTGTTTGATTCTTGAAAGTTTTCATTTTGCATAAATTTACCCCACCTATGAACGTAAGGGCAAAAATGATCCGATGCTGGGCGAGGGGAAATAAACGTCGCGTAAAAATGTGTCAACTGAACTTTTGTTACCACATCAAAAGAGATTCGGTTCAATGAGTTGCGTAATGGGAAACACAGAGTTTTGTTACGTTAACATAATATTACAATTATTTTTCTACACGCGCGATTACAATAAATAAATTTATTTTCCCGACAACTAATTTATTTACACAAACATTTCAATTAGTTTTTTTTTTCATTTGCTCGCATAGTAAATATTGTTATTTTAGTAAATATTTGTATTTTCTTTTTAAAATCTGTATTCATCATTTGTAATTTGAATTTTTTCTATTTTTAGTTTGAATATTTAATAAGGTAAAATAATAAAAGCCATTGGAGTTAAACGAAATAGTCTGCAAAAAATTTTGATTGGGTGAATCTGAAGAAGAAACAAATTAGAAAACGATTGAAGACTTGATCGGCTAAATAATTTTATTGCTTTTTTATGGGTTGTAAATTTAACACATCGTTCTCAATATTGACCTTCTCTTACAGCAATGCTGAAGAATGTTGTGCAGTCATTTGCATTAAGACAAAACCAGCGAGCAAAAACAGCTCTAGAAGTTTTCAATTATTTTATTTATCATCGTGTATTTGTACTAACTAGGCGTAAAAAAATTAATTTAATTATCATTAATCAAATTATCATTATAGTTGCAAGTTCATAAGTATTATGTAATTGTTCACTGCATTTTTATTTATCGCTCGTAATGATTTATTATTTCATTCCGGATGTAAACTTTTTCAAACAATAGCGATCATTTTTTTATTCCCCTAAGCCGAACGGCATTAATGAATAATTAAAAATAAGTGTTCCGAAAGTAATATAAAAAAGTAAAAAATATTCAATGTAAATTGAAAGGTCAGAAAAAATGAACGAGAAGAACCTTGTTTTGATATTTTTTTTTTCAAATTCATAAACATTTCAAATTGATAAACATAAAGATAAAAAAAAATTTTTGAGCGGAAAAACAAATTGAGAAATTGACTCAGAAAAGGTAAACGTACTGTGATGAGTGATTTTTGCATGAAAAATCAGACAAGAACGTGATCGCAGCACGTGGTGTGGCGTTTTTGCCCAATTATACAATGCGTTTATTGAACATTTTTTCATTGTTTCATCTATAATTAACGTGACGGACAACTTTTAAGGATAGGAAAAACATCGAATAACAATCTTACCCCAGAAAATTCGCAGTTGTCAATAGGTGAACAAAATTGAACAAATTATAGTTCGTACGTACATAGTAGAAATAAAAAATATTTTATCATAACTAGTTTTATTTGATATTTCATTATTGTCAATTTGAATGATTTTCATTCCGAAATTGTCAAAAAATGTTGACGTCTCAAAAGTAATTGAATGTTTAAAATGTTTATATTAATGTTCATATGCCAATGTCTATGTTATGCGAAAATATTAAAATAATTGTTTTCGATGTTGCAGAAAGGAACAAAATGACGGCTGTTGTCGACGATTGCAAAAAACCAAACGAGAATGGGGAAACGCGGCCGAAGATTGAAAATTTTGACGACGTTTTACCCTACGTAGGGGAAGCTAGTCGTTACCAAATAATTTTATTCTTCGTTTTACTGCCCTTCACATTTGTCTATGCGTTTCTTTATTTCGCTCAATTTTTCATCACGCTACTTCCCGAGGAACATTGGTGTCATGTACCTGAATTCGAATCTTTGAATATGACTGATCATGAAAGGTGAGTATTTTTCATTTTATAAACTCATTTTTAAGTCCTCCAAATCAAAAAAATTCAGACACTTTTCGAACGTTTTCAATATTATACCGAATAAATTACTAAGCTTTTGATAATAAAAAATTGCAACTTTTGCGACGTGTTTCTATAATGATAACAGGTAACACCTGCTTTAGCAGTTGGTAGAATTAATTTTGCTATATAAAACAAATGCACTTGTTGACCTTGACTTCCAGTCAAAATTTTATCAATCAATATTTGATTTCTGATCAGGTGAATAATTTAACACCTCTTTTAATACAAATTTAATAAAGAAGGAAAACATGTGCTAATGTTATTCAGAAGATTTATCTGCCAAACGTGCAATCTTTTTTTTAATAATGAAAAATCCTAATTATCTGATTATTAAACTCGTTACAGTTAATTAGCCTAGACAGTAATTCATAAAATGAATGAATCGCTGAGAACCGAATGGACGAATAAAATTTTTAACGTTGTGTATATTTTTAAGCAGTCTAACGTAACTCTTCGAAAAAATTTTTTTTTCAATCCGGCAATTAACATTTATTATCAATTTCGTTCATGAGTTTACTAAAGTGGAACGATTTTAATATTCAGTACATTTCTAATGATCATGCATCCTTGTGTCCATGTTTGACTTGCAAATCATCCTCTTTTTTTTTTCGTTTTCCTACTGGCCGAAAAAAAGTTGATATATTCTCAGACGTTTGAAAACTCCAGCAGACGTCCAAAATACATCTTGAAATGTTCTTCCATGTTAATTGCAAATATCTGTCAAGTTTACTCGACAAAAAGATGAATGATTTATTAAATTGTATAATTTTCAATTTCATATACAAATTAAAATTGCGATGTGCGATAAAGTTATTATTTGAATGCTAAAAGAATATCTTGACGTTTAAATTATGTAATATTTTTACAACATTGAATTATAAATGTTACAGATAAGATTGCAAAACAAATTTATTGTATTACCAGTGGCCGGCAACCGGGGACGTAAAAAAATCATCGCTATATCAAATTAGATCTCTGCACTGCGTCTAATCTTGTTTTTCAACACAAACAATTTAGCATTAGCGTTACGATAAAAAAACCAGACAAATTGTTTCTCAATTTTAAAACAAAGCGTTAAAAGGAAAAACATCCAAAGTAGAATTTTTTTTCCTCGCCCAAGTGGCATCGATCGAAAAATGACATGAATTGGGATCAAGTTAAATGAAACTGTTTTTGCAGCAATTACGTTTTTCATTGTTATGAAGCAGTAAGTTATCAATAATTATGACCGATTCGTGGACGACTTTTGAAAAAAAAATATTGAAAATTTAAATGACATCTTAACAATCATTTCTTCATCAGTTATCCTGATACGAGTTATCATTTTTTGTAAACCGGATTTCTTTTTTATATGTCAAAAAATTACCATAGCACATGCGCGCCTGGTTTTATGCTGATTGCTCTCAAAATTTATTCGCTTTTCGTTAAGTTATGAAATATTGTCACTTTTGGAATAATTTTGAATTTATCAAAATTACGTAAACTGATATATTAATTGTGTCCTGATTTTTATTCATTTTAAACAAACTCAGATTCTACGAAGAAACTATCACGAAAACTATTCACAACCATCGAGGAAATTCTTCAAACGTCACAAATCACTGGCAAACTCTTTTTTTTTTTTTTCTTTGTCTCGCTGACGTTAAATTCTTAAAAACGAATTTGTAATTTTTCTTAATCTAAATTTAAGCTTCCGTAGAATCGTCACCGAGACCGTTCATTTGCAAGTACTCGGAACAATCTAACGATCAGGAAAAGTCGGTACATAAATCTCTAAATACTAATTACAAAATATTTGAGTTCAATTACATAAATTTGCGTCGTCGAGTGCCACAGATTAGAATAAATCTTTGCTCTGTGTGTAAATGAGCTTTGTGACTTATGCCTCGGTGGCTTGCTTTTTGTTTTGCAGAATTCTATTATCAATACCGCTGGCGAATTCCACAGAACTCGAAAAGAATACGATTCCATTCTCAAGATGCAGCATGTACGATGTCAATTACACGGAAATCTTAAGACAGGGCATCAAAAAGGCAAACAACTCTTGGCCGGTGAAGTCATGCGACAAAGGCTGGGACTTCAATTATACCATGATTCCTTATGCGTCCATCGCAGCTGAGGTGAACAAACATTTTAACTTGCAACGAAAGTTCTTAGTCGCGATACGATTTTCATTTTCATTACAAACAAGTTGCAAATTAAAATTGACCTTGCACTCTTTTAATATCACATTCCAACTTGAACCTGCAGATTTCATGACAATGTTAATTGACTGGATAGATGTAATTAAAAAAAATAAAAAGACAGCAAAAAATACAAATAAAAGTGCGTAAAAAATGTGTTCGAAAGAGTGTTGCAGACATTAATTTTCCAGCTGATTGTCGTTAAAGCATAATATTTAATTATATATACTGTTTTCTTTTCTTTCAAGTTTTTACAACTGTTTGGTTGTACGCACACATTTATGTATCGAACCTGTGTGAGCACTACGTGTTAAACACGGCTTCCTCATTAAGAGTGATTATGTGGTAGTACAGTTAAGAAAATATGCCAGTTTATTAATCACTATACGTTAATGTCTAAACAACTCTATCGTCAAGATGTCTAGATACTGAAAATCGAATTATTCTTTGTAATTGAGATGATTACTTCTAAATTATAGCTTGTCGAAAATTTGAATTTTCATCGCGACGAAATAATTGGTTTCACCTCGCATGGTATCATCTTTATTCAAAGTGGATATAATAATTTTCAAATAAATCAACACAAAAATGATTATAAAAGTGGTTCAATAAAAAAGTTGTTTGATTTATTAAAATAGAAGAGCCATTTCAACGTTCTGTTTCATCTGATTAATCGCACTGAATTATTTGTAATTTGTGATAACTTTTTCTACGACTTGATTTCTTTTTAGTTAGAATGGGTTTGCCAAGACACATATCTGGGATCCGCCGCTCAATCGGCCTTCTTCCTTGGGAGCATAATCGGCGGCCTGATATTCGGTTACATAGCAGATCGTTACGGTCGTATTCCTGCTTTGGTTTCTTGCAACGCCGTCGGGTTCGTCGCATCCGTTGCTACGGCGTTCACCGACAGTTTCTGGACCTTTGCTGTCTGCAGGCTAATCGTTGGCACATCTTTTGATAACTGTTTCAACATCCTCTTCATTATTGGTAAGACGATAATAAAAACTCCAACGGCATTTCCTCTTTCACTTCTAATCTCAATCTCAAGCCCAACTTTTTCTGTTCAAAATATCAATCAACATTCCTTCATTCATTTTCAGTTATTGAATATGTCGGACCAAAATATCGAACACTCGTCGCAAATATGTCCTTTGGAATATACTTTGCGATTGCTGCTAGCATACTGCCATGGGTTGCTTACTGGATTGCTGACTGGAGAATCTTGTCCGTTGCTAGTGCAGTACCATTATTGGCAGCTTTTGCAGCACCTTGGATTGTTCCAGAAAGTGCACGGTATACCAAATAATTCATACAATAAAAAAATTCGTGTCCTAAAAATTATTTAAAATTGCTCCGTAGATTATTCAAATCTAATTTTAACCATGTCGAAAAGTAAGTTAAATGATCTAAATTATTATTTGCAGTTGGTACATTACTAGTGGAAGAACGGATAAGGCTATTGAGATGTTGAAGAAGTTCGAAAAAGTGAATCGCAAAACTGTGCAGCCAGAAGTTTACGAAGAGTTTGAGAAGAGTTGTAACTTCTTGATGCAGGATATCAAGAAAGGCACTCAGTACACGGTGTTCGATTTGTTCAAACTAAAACGACAGAGACGAATCACAATTATGCTCGTTCTCTACTGGTAATTAAATCTTATTTAGTTTAATCTCTGACCTTTTTAGAACGCCTGTATAATGAATCTCATTTTCATCACTCAACTTTAAAAAATGTAAATATAAAATACGTATGGAAAATATAGAAATCCAATTATTTCAATATATGATTTTTTTACTTTGATTTATTAACTTGATATAACCATTCTTTTCCATTTATAAAATGAGCCTTTCATGTAAATTTTATTTCAACTTATAAAATTATTGAAAAAGTTAATTAATTAATTGTTCGGTATTTTTTCCAAAAGATGAATGACGTTGTTTTTTTAATTCCAGGTTGCTTATGGTATTGGTATTTGATGGTCACGTTTGGAACATGAAACTTTTGCACCCAGACGTGTTCACCTCATTCTCTTTGGCCGCGATGACCGAACTCCCCGCTGCAATTTTGCTTGCCATTTTCTTAGACAGATGGGGTCGACGATGGATGGGATTTTTGTCCATGTTTGTCTGTGGCGTTTTCTCTTTCATTGCTATTTTCACTCCTGCTGGTAAAGACCTACTAATTCAATTTTAAATCCACTTTGAGATTGTTACACAAATTTGTGTGTTCACTTTACCAAACAAATAATTTGATTACAGGAAGCATAACAGTAGCAATGGCAATCATCGCTCGTCTGGGTGTGAACATTTCTGCAAATATTGGTTTTCAATATGCTGCTGAAATGTTGCCCACAGTTGTCCGCGCTCAGGGTGTATCGTTGATTCATATTCTCGGTTACATTGCACACATCATGGGCCCTTATGTCATATATTTGGTGAGGTTTTATTGATTTTTCATTGATTTCAGACTAAAATTCAAATTGGTATAATTTCAACGGATTAATTATTTGTTTCAGGCGGAAGTATCAAAAGAACTGCCCCTCATTTGTTTAGGAGTACTCTCTTTTATTGACGCAGGTTTAACCCTCTGCATGCCGGAAACCCTCGACCAGGACCTTCCGGAAACCTTAGAAGAAGGAAATAGTTTTGGCAAGGAACAAAGTTTCTGGTGGATTCCTTGTTGGTCGAGGTTTGTAATCGAAAAAAAAAATTATCAAATCTAACGATAAAAATTAATTTATTCTTTTTTCATGATTGATTATTATTCGTGCCAATAATAACTAGATAAGTGCCTTTTATATTCTTGGATTGAAGAGGATTGAATATTTTGAATTTTCATATTGATATTTTTATTTTATTAACTTGAATTTCTAGTTTAATAATATTAATCAACAATATATTCAAATTCTTGAAATGGAAATATGAGTATCAAAAATAAAAATGTCAACATTTGATTTACAATAGTTCAAAAATATAAGAAGTACTTAACTGGTTATTACCAGAAGCCACGGATTTATTATTATAATTTATTGGCTAATTAAATGATAGTTCGATTGCGAATTCAATTGCATTGAAATTACTCATTTTAATTTAAGTAATCAAGAATAAACTAATGGGTATATTTTATTTCATATTTATAGGTCTCCGGAAAAGAAGAAAAAGTATAGAAACAGGCTTGGTGCTGTGAATGCTGCTTTCAACCAAGGAAGTTTGTCGAGAATAGATTCAACACGATTGTAGCGACTAGACCCGTTTTGAGCCACGAATCAATTTTATTTTTGTACATATTGTACATTGCTGTGCATTCCATCAACGATTTTAACATTCGCAAAAACTAGATCGTCAATAATGTTAAAATGCACATTGTAAAAAACAAAAAAAAAAGAAGAAAAAAAACTAGAATACAACTTGTCTTACTTGTATGCGAGCACGATGATGCACCGAAACTGCATCGTAATTTTAAGCTTAATGTAAAACATTAACTTGAAACTCATATAATTAGTTGATGAGTATTAAAAACGACAAATTGAATAGTTTCTAATGTGAGCAGTTTCAGAATGTATGATACGTTTGTGTACAGAATTTGTATTTAGCACCTTAGAATAACGACAAATATAAGAATTTTAATAATTTTTTTTTCGTTTTTCATTTATCAAGAATGTATTTTTTGTTCCTTTCCTATGACCTGATTAGTTGCGTATTTTCGTCTCATTTACGAATTTGAAATATTGAAACATGAAAAATATATATTCATTTTCTCGTTTATTTGTTAAGAAAAATATTTTTCTTTTTGACTGGCCCAAATTCGTTTGTTTTTAATTTTTGTCATATTTTTTATGTTTGAACAACGATTTGAATAACGACATTAAAGTTGAAAATTTTCAAACGCAAAATAGAATCGCGCCAAATTGGCAGCACTGTCTCCTTGCAATTACACACAGACGCAATTGAAACCCAAACACATGCTCAGAGGCGATACGTTTAGCAGAGTACGTAACACTCGAGCGTAATTTATTGTAACATTTTTGTAAAATTCTCGCGACAAATTAGTCGTCACTTTAATGTCTGTGGGTTCGATTGACGCCAGTTGATCATTACTTTTGCGTCGTCTCGAGGTTGCCAATCGGTGTGTGCAATGAGCGCGAATGAGAACGCACCGAATGTGTCCCCGGAGGATGCCGGAGCCGCCGAAAAGTACAAAAACGAAGCAAACGAGTTTTTTAAAGGTGAGCGCAAGACAAAAATCGTGACCCCCCATTTTTCGCATCCGCGCCGAACCCTCGCCTAGTCATGCTCACGTGCGTCTGAAATTCTAACCCCACTTTTATGCTGGTTGAAAAACTACAAAACAGCCAAAATCGTCCCTCGTTTTTAATATCTAACACTTCTTCAAACCCTTTCTCCTTTTAATCTCAAATAAAAAAAACTGTCATACTTTTTTACCCTTGCTAGTGGTTAGACGTTTGTTTACGTTTTGATTTGATCAATTGACATTTTGTATTTTCAGCTGGCGATTATCAAAAGTCTATAGAGTTGTATACCAAAGCAATAGAGATTAACCTAAACTCGTCCATTTACTATGTCAATCGGAGTTTTGCCTTCCTGAAGATCGAGTTGTTTGGTTGCGCGTTGGACGATGCATCCAAGGCAATCGAATTGGACAAGAACTATGTCAAAGGGTACTACCGACGAGCTGCGTCTTACATGTCGCTTGGCAAGTTCAAATTTGCCCTCAAAAATTGTGAAACTGTTACAAAAGCTCGGCCGCAGGACAAAGACACGAAGGCCAAATACCTCGAGTGTCAAAAAATTGTCAAAAAGATTGCCTTCGAAAAAGCCATCTCCGTGGAGGATAACAGTAAAAAAATTGCTGATATGATCAATCTAGATGCCATGGGTAAATTTATGTCTGAAAAAGTTTTTAAATTTAAAATGTTGAAATGATTTAGTTATATTGATGAAACGAAAAATGTTGTTTCCAGTTATTGAGGACGAATATACAGCGCCCAAATTGGAGGACAACAAAGTGACTGTGAAATTCATGCAGGATTTAATACAGTGGTACAAAAGCGAAAAGAAGCTGCACCAAAAATACGCGTACAAAATTCTGTTGGATGTCAAGAAACTGTTCATGGAACAGCCGAGTTTAGTTGACATCACTATACCGGACGATGACAAATTTACAGTCTGCGGGGATATTCACGGCCAGTATTACGATCTGATGAATATCTTTGAGATCAACGGGTTGCCGTCTGAGACGAACCCGTACCTTTTCAACGGCGATTTTGTAGATAGAGGATCTTTCTCGGTAGAATGTATATTTACGCTGTTTGGATTCAAACTGCTGTACCCGAATCATTTCTTCATGTCCAGGGGTAAATCATTTACAAATCATATTTTTGTAAATTATACGTTTATCAAGTTTAAAATTAAAAAGTAAAAACTAAAGATAATGTGTAATATTGAAACATTTCAATGCAAAACATTTGAATATCGACATTGTTTCAAAATTGCGGTTTCTCATTGTAGGCAATCATGAGTCAGCTACTATGAACCAGATGTATGGATTTGATGGCGAAGTCAGATCAAAGTATAGTGCTCAAATGTCGCAACTGTTTACCGAAGTGTACAACTGGTTACCTTTAGCTCACTGCCTTAACAAACGAGTATTAGTAAGTAGAATAAAACGAACAAATAAAACAGAAAGGAAATAAAATAGAAACGATGAAAACAATAACATTTTTTTGAAATTGCAGGTGATGCATGGTGGTCTGTTTTCGAAGGATGACGTGACTTTAGATCAAATTCGTGAGATCGACAGAAACAGGCAACCACCAGACGAAGGTCTGATGTGCGAACTGTTATGGTCGGACCCGCAACCGCAGCCGGGATGGTCGGAGCAAGCGAGGCATTGGCGTTCAGTTCGGACCGGACGTCACAGCCAAATTTTTGACCCTCAATAAACTCGATTACATCATCAGGAGTCATGAGGTCAAACAATCTGGATACGAGATTGACCATAACGGAAAATGCATCACAGTCTTTTCCGCGCCAAATTATTGGTAAATAATTATATATTTCAAAAATGCTGACGCATTTTAAGTTATGTTTTGTTATTAATTTCTAACTTGTTTTTGTTACTTTAGTGACACTATGGGAAATGATGGTGCCTTTATCACGCTTGACGGGATAAACATGAAACCGAAGTTTACGTCGTACGAAGCCGTGGTAAGATTTTGATTTGCTTAGTTATCTTTTTTTATTTTTATTTTTTTTAATTATTTATTGATAGTAATGATTGATTGATAATTGTTTTTGTTTTGCAGCCTCACCCGAATGTGAAACCAATGGCATACGCTAATGGTCTGTTGAGATACATGATCTAAGAGACGGTTTTTATCAAGTTCAAATAGCATAATCGATTGGTTCAACAACCGGTCAAGAACTGTTGAAGAAGTGGGGTAAATCCTGTTTTAGTATCAGTTGGGGAGACTAATTCATGGGATCAAGCCATTGAAATTTGTTTTGCAATGTTTTTTTGCATGAGGCTTGTATGCAATTCTTTTATAAAACAAAAGTACCAAATGATATTACCCCTGCAACATCACACAATTATCTTAACCGTTAGCGAATTTTGAATTGAACGTTTGAATTGTACAAAAACAAATGTGTAATGAATTGGGTGCAAACGTAGATAGATCATGTCGAGCGAAAATTATATTAATTTCACGCTCCAAGTTCAGTCTTGCTTTGATTGATCAGTTTTTACTTTATTCTTAAAATTATACAGACGGTGAAATTTATATGTAAATAAAATTTTCGCACTGATTCAAGTCTAGCTTGCCTCTAAATAGTTTTCCGTCACGTCTGCAGTTTGCACCCTCCCACGCGTACTACCCTCGTCATTGAAGAAAATAGATTAATTTTATCGAACAAGTTTTAAACTTTGTATTTATTCTCAACAAAATTAGTTTTAAGATCTGATTTTTATTGTTTCTTTTTGCTTGGCAAAACAACCGCATCACATTTCATCACAGAAAAGAAAAATTGCAGATATAGATAACAAAATGTTTGTGTAATCAGATCTTCAATAGGCGACGGCGGTCGACATCTAGTTACCACTTGATAATCAAAAGCAAGTATATAGTAACAGGAAAGCCCGACGAATCATTCACGTCACGTTATTTGTGACTCATTTTTTACAAGATTCGGAAGTCGGGATCAAATAAAATTTTACATAACAAAAAAATTTTTGTCCCTTTTTGTTTTTGTTAGTTAATAAATGACATTTACAAAGTTCCAAGCAATTTGTTATTTCAAGTGACAATTATCCCTTTTCAAAAACCCATCTTAATTGTAGTTAAGAATCATCGCAGTTAAAATTATAATTACCTAATTATTTTTTTTGTACTGCAGAACCATTTCGCTCACTTCCACAGGAAGTTTTTCCCGATTGTTACAATCAACATGGATGATTTTGATATCAACATCACTTCTCAGTTGTTACAAAAAAGCAGCGTGTTTCGGCGGCTACTTTTCTATCAGTGGAATCGTTCCCACAATGCAACGATTTTGACCTTTTTCAAGTAATAATTTTTTTGCTAACGTTGAGAATTGTTACTAAATAACTCCATCTTTCCAATTTCATCTACTATTAGCACCTCCTGAAATGAAATTTCTAAGATGAAAAAAAAAGTGTAATTTATATAAGGAAGGTGGAAAATTAAATCACTTACGACGTCCGAGCACATAGTTGGCAGAGCTACTGCGTCAACATTCGTTATGAAGACATGATAATTTCCAACTTTGTGTCTTTGGTATTTTTCTGGCTTCAAAACATCTCTACAAAATTATTTTACATTATTATTTTCTTCATCATGGAATTTTTATGAATTATATTTTAAATTAATAAATAATTTTTTCTGTTTCATCTGAAACTAAATTGTACTTTTACATAGCAAATAAAACGATTATACTTTCAGTTTAGTAAACATACTATATTTAGTAAATAATCAAATTGATATTTTGAACTGATTACTTATTATTTCATACATTCACAAATAAAATATCATCATGTAAACAAACCCAATTCGAGCAAGAGGTCTGCGACCAGAAGATTCCGTTATCGGAACGATATCAAATCCAACACGTTTTCTTGTCGAGTTTCTAACTTCCTCAGTATAAAATCCATCAACCGAGCAATTTCTCTCAATTAACATTGAGGAAACTTTTTTGCAAATCGTTGTTTTGCCTATACCTAAAAACCAAAACAAAAACTTTCAACTATTCTTAAAAATCGAACCGTGAAAAAAGAATTATTTCATTTTTGCTCCGCAAGGAGTCGCTTTTTATATAAACACATATTTATTTATTTATAACCTCAAAACAGTGGGTTTTAAAAATAGATCTTGTAGTGAAACTAGAAATTGTTTGTTTTTTAAATTGATACTTGCCTGGCGGTCCAGTGAGTAGTACTTTCATGATCCACCGATCTAAGCCAGCGCTGGCGTTTCTGTTCCAAACAACAGAGCCACGAGAGTGAGAGCGCCGGTTGTGTCTTTGTATTAAATTGTTCCGAATCAGAGTCGCGCGTGAAAAGCCTTTAAATTGCGTCGCAAAAGGTTATTTTCTTATTGGGAGAATTTTCGATTGTCTAACCTCCAATAACAAGGGGTTTCATGTGTCCAGCGGTTAACCGTTGTGTGTGGCGTTAGATCAGCTGATGAGGAACGCACACGGGCGCAAAGCATGCGTAGACTCGGGCTCGGAATCGCGTCGTGCGTGATTTGTTGAGGTTGGACTAACGGCTAAACAGCGACAAAGAAAAAAAGGTAATAAGAATCCAACAAATTCGGCAACATGGATCGTCCGTCCAGTTGCAGCCTGCTGCCGTACGTCGTCAATCGACAGATCGACGACCGGACCAACTTCTGTAAACGACTCGTTGACGCCAGGCTACGTTCTTCCGAAAATCTTTTTCGCAAGGATTTGCTATCCCATTATGGTTGCGTCAATGCCATCGAATTCTCCAGCCAGGGCGACCTCCTAGTCTCAGGTATTTAAAAAAAATTATCCCCCTCTCCTCGGTGACCTTCACTTTTATTTACATCCGTGAAATAAATTTTTCTTCGGCCCATTTTTTTCGACCGCTTTCAACTTTGAATTTGACCTTCACTCTTGTTTAGATCTAACACATGTTCACCCGCTAGTCGAACCTTTTAGCTCATGAATTTTTAAGTAAAAAAAAAAACAATTTTAGGAGGCGATGATCGAAGAGTCCTCTTATGGAAGGTGGAGCAAGCGATCCAGGGAGTGGGCAAGCCTGTGGTGATGCGAGCTCAACACGACAGCAATATCTTTTGTCTCGGCTATGACAGTCAGACGTCCAAAATTTTTTCTGCTGGAAACGACGACCAAGTCATTGTCCACGATTTAAATACGTAATAACGACCTAAACTCCTAAACCTAAAAAAATAATTTTTTGATTCGTAATTAATGAATGATGTGGATTCATTTATGACTTTTCAGTGGTAGTCTTCTGAACTATTATATTCACGAGAAGCCTGTTTATGGATTGTCAAATCACCCGCTCAATTGCAACATTTATGCCACCGCCTGCGACGATGGTCGAATTTTGGTTTACGATATAAGAAACACAACCAGGGATGATTACGTTGTTCTGGCAGAGTACAAGACTGCGTTTCACTCGGTCATGTACAACCCTTTGAACCCGAGGTATTTGGCTACTGCAAACTCAAACGAAGGAGTTAGCTTATGGGACATGCGCAAGCCCTTGAAGTAAGGTTTCAAACTTTGTTTATTATTCGTGAGACAGTTATTGTTCGCTTGAAAATACATTGAAAATCGGATGTTATCTTGTGACTCATGGTATGACTTTGTTCTTGTAGGCCAGTGATGAGATACGGAACAGAAGGCCCGGCACGAAAGTGCATGTATGTTGGATTCAACAAACGAGGAGACAAACTGTTGGCACTGAGACGAAGATTGCCACCGGTTTTGTACTCGACGGATTCGCCCACGCATTTGTGTCAGTTTGATCATCCTGGTTATTACAATAGTTGTACCATGAAGTCGTGTTGCTTCGCAGGCAATGATGATGAATATGTCTTGTCCGGTAAGACAAAAGTTATTCATTAAAAATTATTAATTCTTATCTAACAAACGGTTGAAAGATAACACAACTACACTGCCAGTCTTTCAGACTCGAGTTACATTTAAAGAATTACAAAAAATTCATTTGATAAAAAATGAATAACAATATTTTATTGAAAAAATTTTTAATAATAATTAATAAAAAAATAATGGTTTAGAGTTCTTAATATGACAATCAAAATAATCTGTAGAAACAAATTCGGATTGCATATATCTGTGTTATCTAATCAATTTAATTTGATTATTTAGGTGTTATTTGAATGTTTATAGAATGTTATTAATATTCAATCGCAGGTTCAGATGACTTCAAACTATACATGTGGAAAATTCCTTCGCGTGATGTCAAGTGGGTCGATTCTGCGCACATGATTTTAACCAGTCACAGGTCGATTGTCAATCAGGTGCGTTACAATCCTGCGAGTTGTATTCTCGCGTCGTCAGGAGTTGAGAAGATGATCAAAATTTGGAGCCCCTTTCCGTTGGGTAAAGGTTGCCTGGGCGGACTCAAAGTAAGTTTAGAGACTAGAAGCAATACGAATGTAAATTATGTTGACCGATGTGGTGACATATTTTAAACTTGTGATTAATCAATTTTGTAGAAGGATCAGGGCAAACAAGAAAAGCAGCGTAGGATCTACACCCACGACGAGTATATTAGATTAGTGATTCATAGCGGGGAGTTCATGTCGCATGACTACAGTCATGAATCGACTCGAGAAGACTCCCGGATGATGGCATTCTTTGATTCCCTGGTGCAAAGGGAGATACAAGACTGGAGTTCCGATAATGTTTCAGCAAATCCGTTATCTTCGAGTGATTCTGAAAGTCAGTCAGCAGGAGATCGTTCAAATGTGTCTTATGATTCAGATGGTATTACTATTTGGATTAAATTTTTTTAAAGTAAATAATTTTAAAGCATTATTCAATTATTTTTGCTTATAAATTTCAGATTCGCACTCTCGGCGGGTGATCCTGCACCTCCTTGGTTCGATTCCTAAGAGAAAGAAATCTGCCAACATTATAAATCGATTGATCGCAAGTCACCGTGGAAAGTTAATGACCCTGGCTGCGATTGAGAGTGGCACTCAGGTTGCTGACAGTGAGCCATCGCCGGAAGTTCGAGAGGATCGCAGGAGATTTAGAATGTTCACTCAGGAGGACGCCACAACATCAAGCTCCGAATCAGAGCACATATCGGATGTATCAGACCGAACAACCGAGCTGATACGTTCGCTTTATATGAAAGGAAAGATTTTGTTCAAAAAACGCTCGAAACGCAAACCTTTAGAGAAAACTGCAATCCGAAAATATCTTAAGCGAAAAGAAATCTCAAGCTCGGAGTCAAGTTCTGACATCGAGGCTGAATTGATGGACGAGCCGAGTACAAGCGCGGGTCGCCCATCGAGGGTTCGAGAAATCGAACGCATCAATTGGTGCTTAGAGGATTTGTCCGACCCGACGAATTTACCTGTGTCGACGACTTCCGACACGTGTAGCAGCAGCTCGCAAGAAGAGAAAAATAATAGTCGCCAGAGGAGGAAAAAAGGAGCCAGATGTAAATCTAAGACATGTAATGGCAAAGACACCAAGACACCGTCTAAGCGTCTCAAAGTCGAACCCACGAGCGACAGTGGCATTACAAGTGAGGTGTCGACGGTGGAAAAAAGTGTGCCCGGATGCAGCCGAGCTGAGAGCTCCGAAAGAGAGAACGCGAGGAAGCAGATTCAGCTAAATAAGATTCAAGTCGCTTCGAAGGGCTACAAAAGAAGGTCGCAGGCGACTCAGGAGAGCTCCGATTCGTCCGATTAAATTGCGCAGACCAATTGTACATAAGTCATCTGTGATTCTTTATAAAATATTTTTGTTTCTTTATTTTTATTCAGTTTTCTCGTCTTCTCGCACTTGTGAGCTGCAAACATTACGCTGCTCTATAAATATTTTTTGAAAATTAATTTTTATGATCATTCAAAAATTATAAAGCGCCATTTTGGCATTACAATTTGTGGGAAAGTTGATTCTTTTCCTCATTTATGAAATTTACTTTAGATTAATCAGTTATAATATATGTATATTCTTAAATTTATGAGTAGATTATTTTTACTAGCAAGATGCTTTTTTTAATATTCTTATAATACCAAAAATTTTCGCATCAGTTGTAATAAACATTTACATTGCAATTTCTTGAGCACATATTTATATCATTTTTTTCATACTGTAATAAATTTAATTAAAAATTAAGCTTCTAATACGTAAAAGCCGATTTTTCCAAAATGAATAATAATTTGCAATCAATTTGAAGTCAAATTGAAAACTCAAAAAGTTAATTTTAAATATGAGATGAAAAAAAAAACAAATCTTGCTCAAAAATAAATACGCAGGAAAGAGACGAGAGAACTATTTGAAATCGTTATTCATTTATGTGTACCAGAATATGATTTAACTGTACATTTTATGACAAATTACGATACGCCAAGATATACATAATAGAAAAAAGTAAACGGATTCATATAAATGGATATGTATAAAAAATAGTAATTAGTTGCTAATTGTATTAATTTTCAATGTTAATAAGAGTAAGAAGTATTAACAATAATTACCAGAACAATTTTAATGACAATTAATCTAGCAAAATTGTTTGTATACTTTCTCACAATACCGTCAGTGTCCATGGGAAGGAGCTTAGTCGTTTCCCATTTCCCTGGTGGATGATAACAATTTTTTGTGAAAGAACCCGTGTGCTAAAGTGACGATAAGTTTATAGTTTCACTTTTACTTTCAGATTGAATTTGTTGGACAAAGTGTTTTTGGTGGGATGATGAATTTTTCGTTTAGTGGGCCGAATTCCGCTGTCATTGTTTTCAGACAAGATATATCTGTTGTTTAACATTAAACCGATCTTTACGCCTGAGTGTGTGGAAAGGGAAATATAATAAAAAGAGATAAATTGATATTAAACATATGTCTATTTCATTTTGTGTTTCTCTATTTGTGTATTTGGTATTTGAAATGAACTTAGACCTGATGAAATCTTACTAAGGAATCATGATAACATCTGATGACAAGCTCAAAAATTGTGCACGTAAAGATATTGAAATAAAACGTAGAGATATTGAAATGAAACGTGGAGATAATTAACAAATGCCATGATAATAGAATATTGCGAAATATATTATTGTTCAAACCCTAATTACAGAAACTTTGTGGTAAATCGCAAAAATGTAAAGTGATGAAATGACACGATGCCCCGACCTTGTTAACATTTTACAAATTATATATGAATGCTTTACTGTGTCAGTTACTTTGTCTACGGAGTGTATAATTTACAGATGAAAAATATGGTTGAAAAACCAAATTAACTTGAAGATTCAACTAGAAGGGTTTTCGCAATCATACTGCTTGACTTTGTTTCATCTCATTATCAGTAAATATATTCTATTTTGTTTATTTATTTCAACTACTTACAACACAAACGATAAGCTTGATGATAAAGTGCATAATTAATTATTTTGAAACCCATTATAGAAACTGCTACAAAGTACAGACAAAAAGTCAATATTTGAATAAATTAATTCAAACCGAATGATTATTATTTAAAAAGAGACGTAAAAGAAGTATTTAGAAACTTCCAAAAACAAATAAGCTTTTGGCACGCACTTTTGATCATTTGATTTGAGATTGCAATTGCAGTTTGCGGTGGCGCGCGCATGCGACAGCCAACTGTATTTAACTGAACGATTCAAGGTGTTGGAGTGTCAGTGAGTGGTTAGCCGCGACTCTCGCGTGTATTTCAAACTCATCCTGCCGATATTCGAGAGCAAAATGCGTTTTCTCTCCAAGTACGTGTGTCATTTAACTTTTTTGCTGTCAATTGTTGCAGCGCAACAATTTGCAGATGATGACACTCTCATCGGAGATCATTCGCAACTTTTGACAAATGACAGAAATCCGGAAACGCATAGTTATCTTAGACACAAAGAGCAAATCTCGTCTAGCAGAAATCGCGACTTTCAGAATCCGCAGCCCCCTCCAATCAACCAGTACGCTCTTATGGCCAGATTTATTGTTAATCAAGCAGGTATCCAAACAAAAGATAATAGTTCTTTTACACTTAATTTAGGCTTGTTGACTAATGCAGAATTGCAATTCATGTTAGATATTGTTCTGAAACTAAAATTGCAACTGCATTTCTATTGCAACTGCATTTTTGTTTATTTGATTCCAAAAAATATTATAAAAACATTATAAACATTTAGCACATAATAAGAAATTGTTTATTAATATTTCATTAATCATTATTTTAATTAGAAAATGATATGAACAAATAATAATTTCATTCTTATCTGAAACTGAATAAAAATCATAATAATTACCATAATTTCAGATTGGGCACCTGTCGCAACCATCAGTTCACAGGAACACACTAAAACATATCCATTTGTGAATGTTATTTCAATCAGTGATGGAATTAAAAACAATGGATCGGGAATTCCATACTTATTTCTCACCCCGTTAGATTTTACCGCACAAGATGTATCTGTAAGTGTTTACAATATCATCAATCTCTAAAAATATTTTTTTATTCAAGAAAGTTAAAAATTTATTTATAAAATTATATCTTGAAAAATATTTTAATTGAATATTTCAGAAAGATAGTCGCGCAACTTTGTTGATGTCACTGGCCCAGGGAGAATACTGTAAAGCAAAAGATTATGACCCAATGGATCCACGTTGCGCTCGCGTCATGTTGACTGGAAAAATCAAGCCGGTAGTATTAATAAAATTTATTTATAAAATAGAATTAAAAACATTTGTCAAATATTAGATTTATAGTATAGAAATAATTTGTTCATAGTTCGTTATGCATTTTTAAATTTTTTTTACGAACTTAGAAATTAAAATAATTGATTTAATTTTACAGGTAAAAAATAACACCGCTGAACACGCTTTTGCGAAAGGTGCTATGTTTGGACGTCATCCATGGCTATCTCACATGCCAGCAGGTAATGTTCTGTTCATTTGTAATCAAATTCATTTAGCCTGATTAATATTCTAAGCCAGATTCAATGAGTTTTGAATATGTAGAATCATCTACTTGAAAAAACAATTTACGGATACAGAAAAATGAAAACTGCATTTATTTGCTAACTTGTTTCAGATCACCATTTCTTTTTCGCAAAATTGAAAATTTATCAGATCGCACTTCTGGACACCTTTGGAGGTCCCAAATATATCAGCGTTTCAGACTACCTACATCCGCCAACTAACAACGTTACGAATGAATTTTTACGCTGGTACAGTTCATTTCTGTTTGACCATCATCAGGAGCCAAACAATCAACTAGGAGATGGGCAACTCAGCCAGCGTTCTTTACCTTCAGTGTTACTCACATAATGGTAAAATTTTAGAAAAAATCGTCTTTTCATTTGCTATTCGGAAACACTAGTAGTTACGTAAATGAAAAATGCAAGCTAATAGTACAACGATCAATGTTTTGTAAAAAGCTGTGTACAAAAACACGTTTTATATATATTTTATAATGAAAGCGATGAAAATATAATAATGTAAAAATTAAATATGTTTGACCCAGGAAATCGCCACAATTCAATTTTTCAAACTACGTACAAAGTCCGAGGCTAAAGCGAAAATGATAAAAAAACGTTAATTTCGTTAAACTTCTGTGATATAACAATCACGCTTCACTTACAAAATTTGTTGCAAATATTAGACTATTACAAATGTTGAGATATTTCGATGTAAAAACACAATTGTACAGTCAAATACAGAGTATTTTGCAAATTTACAAATGCGAGCAGACTTAGAATTTCATTTCCTCAGAATTTTTGGCGCGGGAATGTTCATCAGCTCGCACAACTGATTTCTTATTGGTCTTAATTGTTCAATAGAGTCCTCCCAATCACATTCGTTTATGATTGTTAGAAGTTTCATTAATTTTTCCTCTGAAATATCCATATCTTCACCGTACAGAGTCAGAGCTTCATAAGTGCGAATGGCAGCAGCTTTTCTCAAGTATTTAAATTTATGACACAAATATATGCTTAACTGTGCAAAAGCCTTTTTGCTAACAGGCCCTTTCACCTAGAAATTATAAAAAAAGATTAATCGCAATTCAATTTTCTTTTTCTAAATTATTTTTTATCAGTTTGGTAAAAACATCAATTTTACCTGTAATAACTGGCAAAATACTTGAATACTGCTAATGAGCAGTTGAGTCTTGTGCTGACATTTGACTTCCTTTTTGACCAACGTTAACATTCTGTCAGGGATGTCACTATTAGGATCATCAATTATAGATTGTATACAACCTGAACTCAATAATCTATCTAGAAAGGCAAGAATAGAGGTGATCATTCTTTCATTTCTATTGCTCTCTTCAAAAATATTGAGTATTCTGGTACACAAGTCTGTTAGTGTGTTTTCATCTACTTCTTTCAAAAATGTGAACAGGGATACACTGGAATGTTTGACCTGCAAAAAACAAATTGAATTAAATTAAAATCATGACATTGTTAAAATTCTCAATTCTGTTCTTTATTATTTAAAGATAAAAGTACCAGTGATTCGGTGAGACCTCCAACACTAAATATAATTCCCCTCAGCAAATAATCTGTATAGGGATGGTACAGAAGCATCTTCACAAATCGGGGAAAAGTAATTGACTCAGTTTTCCAGTTAATACTTTCTTTGCAATCATTCAAAGGGAAAATTTCTTTCAACTCTGCATGATATGGTAAATTTGGAAGCGGAGGGTCACTGTAACAAATTACATATTCAATTGTTTAATATATAAAAATGATTTATCTCTACTATGAAATTATGATGTTTACCTATGAATCAGTGTACTAAACACTGTACCAGCTTGGGCCCGAATTTTGTCAATTCTTTCCACAGCTTGCTGAGCTATGCTGCCAATCACCTTTGCTATTAAATTTTCATCGAGTAATGATGATAACCCAGCTTGCAATACCATATGAGTTAACGACTGTAAAAAACGGATATCGAAGTGAAATATCAAGTTAACATTCAGACGATGAAAGTAAAAAAATGATAACAAACTAACATGCAATCCAGACATCGCTTCTTCTCGCACCCAAGCACCAATATCTCCCCGACTATCTGTCGTGTACTCTCCAAGAGCACACAGGTAACAATCATAAGTTTCCATAACAAAAGGTTTCCACGAGTCTGAAAAATTAATTTGAAAAAAGATGAAAATAAAACATGAGTATAAGTTTTTCTACATCAGTTTAATTATGAATAAAAATTGCTAAACATACCAGAATGTTCGACACCCAGAGTTAGAATTATCATCGTTAACGAATGAAGAGCTTCCTTTCGACTTTCAGCCCACGTTATTGTTTCTTCTGTTATTTGAGTGCAAGCGATTAGTTTTCTGATTATGTCTGCAATTTTTTCTTCGAGTATAAACAAAGGAAAATATCCTATTGCTTGAGCAAATCCGATCCGGACAATCTGATTTGTAGAGGACAAATTTTGCAGATAGTTATTTATCAAAACGTGCCGAACACTAGGGTCCACGTGTTCGTCGGTGTAATATTCATTGAGAAATTCTTTGTGAGCCTTCGCAGCTTTTAATCTCACTCCCACAAGATCATGATTCAGAGATTCTTCTAACAAACTTTGCCATACGTCTGAAATAGGTGTATTTTTTAATTTTATCAAACAAGTTTTTTTAAGATTTATAATCGAAAAATATGGTATTAAATTTCAATAACGTACCAACAACTGGTGTGGAGTGAATAGGAAAACGAACAATGGAACAAGTTCTAATAAATTTCGCAAAAGCTTGTTTCATCAGTTCTCCTCCCAAGCCCTTGAACCATCCACGGGATTGGAAATGTTGAGCCATATCCCTAAACACAGTTATAATATCGTTGCCTAAAAAAATATAAATTAATTTTTATCTAATATATAATAACAGCAGATGAAAATTGTAACTTACTTATTATGGTAGTGATGTCTTTATTGTATTTATTGTACAGCGCTTCTAAAATTTCTGCAATTGCCAAAAGTGTCCCATGTCTTACGTTGAGGTCAATCGAATTGATCAGATTTACCAATTTTGGCATTACTTCCTCAACCATGTAATCTGGAGCTATACTTGTTAAATTATGAAGTGCCTACAAATAAAACAAAAAGAATAAATTTATATTTAAAAACTAAAAATTATTTTTGAACTGTTTTTGGAGTTTTTATTTCATTAGTTCGATTTCTCACCTTTGCAGCCAATTCTCGAATAGCAATGTCCCAATGGTTGATTTTCTTCTCTATCAAATGATTAATAAACGGCTTTGTGTACTCATTGTATTGTGCGATGTGGACGCTAAAAATTAGATGATGAATAAGTAATACATTTTTTTATGTTTTATCGCAAAACATTTATTTGCAATACCTAATGTTCAAATAGGCATTGCTACGAACTCCGACTTCAAAGTAATCAGCAACAGTGAAGATATCTATGCCGTGAGGGAAGTTGCCTTGCCTTCCAACGTTTTCTTGAAAAGCAGCTGATGCTGCTCGACGGCAGTTTATCTAAAATAAAAAACATAAATTATAGACGTTGGTGTATGTAAATAGAAACGAAGAGGAGTTGAAAATTATTGAGACCAAACCTCTCGATCGAAACATGTAACGATGAGCAAAGTGGCCGCTATTTCTTTGACATAAGGCTCAAAAATGCGTGGTTCGAAAGCTCTTGCAAATGACCAGCAGACGTAACAAGCTGCATCTCGAATTATTGAAACTACTGGTCCATATGCTCGTGGTTCGTCGTAAACCAATGCTTGCACCACAAGTGGAATCACATCATCTAGTCGATGTGGGAGTAACAGACCTCTTCTTCCTAACTCAAAAGAATTTTACGATTAATATAAAAAAATAGAAATCAACTTTGAAAAATTGCAAATAAAAATGAAATGAAAACATAATTTACCTAATTCTGCAAGGGCTAAACAACCACCATGCCATGCAGAATTAGACTCTCTGCCAGAGAAAAGGTTTAGCACAAAACCGACAACGTCATCTGCCAAATCTATTGGCAAACGAGCAGTGATCCTGCCTATTCCTTTGGCAGCAGACCACCTGATGGTGATGGTTTTATCTCGAAGTCCTTGAATGAGATATTCCAAAATGTCTTCTATAACTGGTGGGATATCTTGATCTTCAGAATCACAAATTGACATATCATCGCTGGGTTTTTCGCTTGTACTTTCTGTTGGTGTGCTTACAGTGTTGGGGCTAACCAAATTTATAGGTTTGTACACTCGTTGGTACCGCCATGTAGCTAGTTTTGTTTTCAATAATACAAAGCCTACAATGAAATATTTCATTAAAAGTGTAATTAAATATTATTTTACTGCAATTTGAGTATTTTCAATCAAATGTTACAGCTAAATACCTAATCTTTGAACAACTTTCATGGCATATTTGCGAACCAGATCAAAAGGCTTCTCGGTTAATTTTAACGAGATAACTTTATCCATTATTGATTGTGTGTATGGTTTCAAATCTTCCCTTGCACAATGTTTTAAAATTGAGGACAAAACAGCCAGAGGTCCGTGAATTGAAGAGTCTTCTTCTAAACTCTGAAAATTGTTAGTATAATTAATATACTTGTTATTTGGTTTGCTATTATTATAAAGTTTTTAAACCCTTTTATTTAATTAAACAGTGATCAGAATATAATACAAGTAATCACAATCTGTCAGACCTGAATTATATTTAAAATATTTAAAAACTCGTTTGAACTTAATTAATAATATAAAATAATAAAATCGAAAATTTGCAAAGAATTTCATACAGATATTAGGGGTAAGAATCATACCTTTAAGCACCAAGTTATCATTTCTTGCAAATACAATCTTTTGACATCTGATCGTGTTAAGAAATGAGCAATTAGAAACACAGCAGCAATTGCACAAGCGTCTTTCGAGAAGCAATATAATTTGCACATCTTAACGATTCTGAAATAAAAAAAACTTGCATCAGTAAAAATGAACTGGTTTCAAATGAATGTAAAAATATTCCAAATGACAACCTGAAAATGATTGTTTGCTTCGGATCAACCGACTCGGACGTTTCCAATCTCGACAAAGGGAATGGAATTTTAGATATTATTGACAACCAGATGAGAAGAACGTATCTCGTTTGCCAAGTCTCAACATCGTTCGGGTCTTGTTTTTCAAGCATTTTCAATACCGGCAATAAATCTTTTACCTAAAAATAAATAAATTACAATAAAAAATCCAACACAAAATTTAATTAAAACAATAATAATATGTTACTTAAAAAATGTGTTAGTTTACTTCGTGAGGTAGATAGGTGACGATTTTTTTGTATGTTTTGACAGACATGATGACAAAGATGTACTTGAAGACATTGTGCTTGACATCCTCGGGAGTGCTTTCATTTTGAATGATTGCAAGCATAGACGAGATAATATTCTCCAGGTAGGGGTCCAGGAGGTGAGGCTGATCCTGATACTGTGTCAAAATAAAAAATGAAGCGATCCCTGTTTTTCTCAACAGACCTCAGAGGCAGATTTGTATCTTTGAGTGTTTCAATTAGGTTCATCACTTCCTCGGATTCCTTGAAGGCAGTGAACCCACAACCGATGCTCTCGGCGTCCGGACGATCCGTCAACCCCATCTTAAACTTGTCTCAACTTTTACAAAAATACAAAATTTGACAGCTTTTTAGGTTAAGTTCATTTCTTCTCGCAAAACTATTCCTTCGCGTTTCGTTGTGACTTCTGACACTCTTTCTCGTTGCATGAAGATGGCGTTAGTTGAAGCTCTTGCTAACTGAATGTCGTCCTCTCTCAAGTCTGACACAAAGTGAGAAAAAAGGAGAGAATGAAAAGTTTCATACGCCAAAAACAGCTGTTCGCTCGAAAAGTACATACACAAAAAATAGATAAAGACAAAAAGAGTGAGTCACCTTGTTCCGGGTGGAAAGGGACGATATGTACAAAAGTAGGCCAATGGAATATCATAATCAAACAAAATAAAGAATGTTTTGAATTCAATTAGTCATTCACGAGAGCTCAAGTGAATGTAAAAAGTGTTAGTGAGTATGTAAATATAAAAGTGCCTCTTTCGTTATAATTTTTGTCACACGTTGAATAATTTGACTTATATAATTTACAGATTGCCATCAATAAGGTAATAATTAACGTCAAACTGCGCACACAATAAACAAAGGAGCTAAGCTATTGTTTTTTTTTACTGTGCAATCGAAATATGTCGGACAATTCGAAGCAATTTGCTCCGTTTCATATTTGACAGCTAAGTCACGCAGTGAGTATCGATGAACACAGTTTTATAATCTTTTATGCTTTCTATATACTTGCACAATGTTATTTACCAACTATCCTAACTAACTATATGTAGTTTTAAACAATCGAGATGATGCAATTTCCTGGGTAAATGTTGTAGGATAAGAAGAATAACAAAAATTTCTTCCTTTCATCTGTCATTAGTACAAATGAACTTGCTGATTGTTCATGTTCGGTTTTAGGTATGCGACAATGTCTGTGAATGCAACAGTCGCCGATGTCATCAAATTGACAAAATTGTTACGTGAAAATGGTGACAAAGTTTTAAGTGGACAGTGCAAGCTGTCGCTGTCGACCGTGTTGCTTCACCACCTGAACGAGGTGTTCCCGGTTCTGGCAACGGACGCAGACGACGTAGAAAGTTGCTTCGCAGTTTGCACCAACACAAAAATAAATGTCTACAGAGATCATTACAAATTCTTACACGATTTTGTTCAAAAGACAATTAGCTTGAAGATCACGCACAATCCGGGACATCCAGTTTATCCGATCGATATTTCCAAGTTTCGACAACTCAAGTACCTGGAATTACAGAAGGTTTGCGTGGAATATTTAAAAGGACTGCAGGCTATAAGGGGACAACTTGAGTGCGTTGTTTGCAATGGCTGCAAAGTCGTCAGCAGTTTGGACAATTTCTTAGGTGACGAATTATTACGATTTGTTGATCTTGGCACGAAATTGAACATTTAAGTACGATGAACATTTCTGATTTCGATATATTTTAAGTTTCAAAGTTGTTCCTTTAGACAAAATAAACAAATTTTTTACTTAAAATATATCACACTCGTATATAACTTACTTTTTTAATCTAAAAAAAGAATTTTCCGATTGTAAATTTGAAGTTTGGTTATTCCGTTGAGGTCTTCAATAACTTCTATCTTATCAGAACAAATTTGTAATTATTTATTAGGAGATATTGTTAAAGCTGGAAATAAAACGCCCACAGTTAGATTTTTTTTTCACTTGACAATGTTATTGTTAAATAAAATATTTTTTGTTTTTTCTTAATAAATATTGGATTAATATATTTTTACTTACAGCAAAGTGTGGTGGAGATGCTGGGCTTAGTTTTGTGTGGAGTTCGCTGATTAAGTTGTCTTTAAGTTACAACAATTTGACCAAACTCGACACATCTTTGGAGTTAACACCATGGCTCATGACGTTAGACTTGAGTCACAATTTGATAACAAAAGCCGACAGACTAGAATGTCTTCCAAATTTGAAATGCTTAAACTTGGGATACAACAAACTGGAAACAATACCTTATTTCCACCGAGCGGCATGTCAAACGTTACAGAAACTTGTGATAAAAATAACTATATTAATAGTCTTGAAGGTACTTTTTACAATATAAAGATTAATTTCTGATAAATAAACTCGTTTAACTGATAATTTAAATTCAGGTTTGGAAGTGTTGGAAAATCTTCGAGAATTAGATGTGGCATACAACTGTATAATAGATCACTACTTTTTGTGGCCTTTGCAAGTCATGTCAACGCTTTTGTGGATTTCTTTGGAAGGAAATCCAGTGGCATATCATCCCAACCATAGGATAAATACTATCAAACAGTTGCATCCTGCAGTGAGCAATACAAAAGTAAGAAAAATAATGTGATCTTTTAAACTAAGTAAATACTGATTTATCAATTTCCGTTTTCTGTTTTAGTTTGTTCTTGATCGATTGCCATTATCCAAAGGTGAAAAACGCCTTGTTTCGGAAAACAACATCTTTGCAATACGATCCGTACGATCAACCGGCAAAAACAGTCTCATGAAATCTTCGAGCAATTCCGAATTGGCTACTTGTTCCATTAACTCAGGCAGTATTGTAGATACTTTGTCCAGAAGTCAGATAACAGACTCACTAAATAATGTTGAAGATTTTTCGACAAGTTTGCGAAGAAAAAATCTTAAAGTTGCAATTATTGATGATTTTGATAACAGCGAAGATGAAAATTTTATGTCTAAATCAATCAATTTGACGTCTTCATATAAAGGTACTTTAATTTTGAATTTCATACCTAACAATGGTATAAGTTATCAAATTGCATAATTTAAGTGAATTATTTCAGCTTCTTCGGAAGATCACTTGGAGACAAAGCGACAAATTCTTGCGTTACGTCAAAAGTTTGGCGAAAATTACTGGCTAAGTAGTCAGGGTGGCACTTTTATACAAAATATCATGGGTTTACCACAAACTGATTCAACAATTTTATCTTCTTCATTCAAAGACCATACAAATGTTTCTTCTATTTCCGAGACGCAATCAACGACTACCCTGGAACAATTTCCGAACCAAGAGGACAGCTCTTTAGAGCAGTCTGATAAAATGAACGACAGCTTTGTAGAACATGTGGACAACAAAGAAATCATCTCAGTTACTCCAGAACCTGCGTATGACCCAGATGAAGGTGATTTTATGTTTAAAAATCCTTTTCTATGTTTCAGAAACAAAATTTCATATAAACATTTATTGTCATGTTAAAATTAACGAAATTGTTTTTACTGTTTTGCAGAAACCGGAGATTTGTATACAGTGCAAATATATAAAACAAAAGATAGTGTTGAAGAAATATATTTGATCTTAACTAAAGAGTAAGTTTTTATTGTCTTTCAACAAGATCTTACTTAAAATAAAATATATTATATACGATAAGACAGACAATAAGAATTTATCTTGTTTCAGCGATATAACTGAAAGAGATCCTATAACAGGAAAAGTCAAATGTCGATGGGCAACGAATTCTGTTTTATCTTGTGTCATAGGTAGAGATGAATCTACAACCGTAGATATTAATTTTGATACCACACGTAGGGACCGACAAAGTAGGAGATACGTAGCCGAATTAGAAGACGCTAAAGTAAATAAATTAATTCTTTCTTAATACTGAATGTCAAACTAACAGTTGTTTTAATTATTTCATTCATTTTAGAACATTGTTTTAACTCTAACCGAGATCATAAAAGCCAAACCAATGTTGTTGAAAGTATTCAAATGTATGAAATGCTCAACACACTTTTCACAAGACAGCGATGATTCTGCTGTTGTTGCAACTTTCTCAGGTAATATCGTGACTTTCAATTTAAGTGATTTCTGCAAAATAATATGTTTTACTGTTTTTTTTTCAATTTTCAAATACCTTTTATAGACAATCGACAACCAAAGTGTCCAACATGTCAAAGCACATTAGTTATACAGACAGATGAGCTAGATATGTCACCTAATAAAGGGGGTGCGAATTCGAATGATTCGACATCTGATGATTTACCTAATCAGAGCCTCGATCTGTCAGAAGCTAATTTGAAACATTCAGCATCACATTCTAGTATAGGTGAGTCCATGATTGAATAAAAAACATATTATAATTTGAGTAAACCCAATCTACTTTTAAGAATCTTTATTTAGAAAAATATCTGTAATGTGCTTGCATCAATTTTTTCATAGTCACCAGAAAAAAAATTACATTTTTAACCAATTTTAAATTTTCAAATTCACAAAATTTTCAATTACTAACCGTGCCTGTATAGTCAAATAATGATAAATTCTATCTATAAGTAGATGAGTGAATTACTAACTTTCAAAAAAAAAATTGAACACCCTGGTAATTTGAGGTAAAAATGTAACATTAAAATTCATAGAGTATGAAAAACATTGATCGTATTTATATGGTGATTCTTTCATCAAAATTTGAAATTCTTGCTGTTGAAATTCTATACAAATAGTTTGACATTTGATTGTATAAGTTGGGTGTGTAACATACTAATCCCCGACACAGGTGACACGAAAGGCGAAGCCATTGTTTCTTCTTCTCCGACGTACTACGCAAAGTCCTATCCTCAAACTCAAAATTTCTGTAAGATCCTCATGGTACTTAGTATCTCTTCGAAATGTTTTGTTTCATTTTTTTAATTTACTATTTCTCTATCCTTTAAATCTTAATTATAAGACATAATAAAACCTTAGACATTTACGTTTCAACTTTATTACAAATGAAATTAACATTTGCATGGCTTTTATAATCATCACTATCATTATTATAATTTTTATTTTTTTATTTTTGCAACTGTTTGAGCACTTCATTCAAGTCATTTTCAAATGGATACTATAATTTGTTTAAAATATAGGAAAAAATTGATTATTATTATTTTATGTGTTAAAGATGAACATGTTTTATTATAAGGAATTGCGAAAATGCTATAAAATTACTGACGCTTGAATAACTCTTGTTTATAATTAAGGGTCAGCAACGAGTTTAGATGACTCACGAGAGTCGACGCCTGCCAGCACCAACGTCAAAAAATATGAAAGTGATATTGAAATTCTCAGCAACCCGAGTCAAAGTAGTATCGAAGTTTTGGACGACGGTTTAAGGTTTGTAAAATTGTTAATTATTATTATTTGTTTTGATTGCCATTTTAAGTTTAAGGTAGAACTTTTATGATGGAATGTGTAATTCGATTTTCTATAGATTATAAATGAAAGCTAACGTAAAAGTCATTTGTTGAATATCTTGGAGAACACTTTAACAAAGTTTAATCAATTTCTCACGAAATCGATTTTATGATAGTCCTACCTCAACTATAGCTAACTAATGTTTGATTTTCATTTGATTTGCATTTTGATTTGATTTCGATTTGCCTCGTGAAAAAAATTAATCGAGTGAATTCATTTTTTAATCAGTTTAGTGTTGTATTCTTTTTCATTCATTGTAATTAATAACAACGATAAAATATATGCCTTAATTACCATTTTTTATAAACTAATATAGCGAATCTTTTATTCATTATAAATTTAGGTCTACACCTAAACGCAAACGTTCATCTGAAGAAAGGCGCATCGCTCTAGCTCCTTCTTTATTAACAATTCCTGATTCAACTCCTGTTATGACAGGACTAACAGAGAGTAGTTCGTCAGGTTAATGATCCATCTTTTACAATTTTTATCATGTTTTTATTTAAGCTGTTGCAATATTAATGTTTATACAACTTTATGATTAGAATTTTTATAAGTGGAAAATAATGGTTAGAATTGATTTTCAGGATCATTAACTGACAGCGTCTGCACTGCTTATGAAAATAAAACGTCAAAACTATCAGACATAATTGAGTCGACAGATGTTGGATACAATAGCGAAGAAATTGAAAAAAGTACGACATCTATCGGAAGTGTGTCCGCGAAGTTTGAAGGTTGTTTAAACTTGGTAATGATCATGAAAATAGAAATAATTGTTTTTATTTGTGTATTTTCTGTTGTAGGATTATTGCAGAGCTTTAGAACACCGACTGAAGTAAAAAATTCCGACAAAAACTCTGATATGATAAGAAGTATACAATATTCGTACGAAGATTTCAAAAGCGTCGACCACAGAATTAAGCTTCACATTATTTTGAATATTTTTGAACATGAAAATGAAGTGCTCATATTATTATTAAGGGTAAATATATATAAAAAAAATCAAAATGACTCTAGTTTGCAAAATTTGGCTAACAAAATTGTGATTGCAGGCAGAGATATTGCGGCAAAACTCAAAAACAACTTTTCCTGGGATTTTGGTATTGTCTACGACCAAAATTTATGTGCTTAGAATAAACGGTAACGAATGGTTGGTATCAACTATGAGTTAAAATCCATTTCGAGGGAGATTTAATTAATTTTAGGAAGTTTAATAAAATTGACATGATTTATTATAGTGACGAACCACAAACTTGGTTGCAAAAAGAAGTTAGTTGGACTATAGACAGATTACGTTCTTTCGCACCTTTGCCATTTAAACAGGGTGTCTTAGTTGAAGTACAACTTCCAAGTAAACTCGTAGAGGAATCCGACAATACTTTTATCTTGTGTCTTTTGCAAGACTTTCAGAGGACGTCCAATTTATTATTTTATTTGAGTGGTAAATAAACTACAAAATACATTTAATAAGGATATTTGCAATGAATCATTTTCATGATTAAAAAATTATATTTAAATATTTACAGATACGCCGATTCCTGCAAATTGTGAAGTTGAGTGTGCCGTGCCAGAACATTGCAACGAAGGAATAAAAAGTATCTTGCAATGTTCAAACTATTATAAAGAAACCGATAGTGTTCAAATGTTAGCAATACTCGAATTGGCGAAGTTGCAATTCGAAAACAACAACACCAAACTACAAATTTCCGCGGTACTCGTCACTACTTCGGCTGTAATAATATTGGCGGATGAAATGCATTGGTTACTGCCAAACAGCAAAAAGAAACCAAAAATTGTTACAGAACAAGGAATGAAAAATTTAGTTGACATTGTAAGTGAAAAAATATCTTTGACTAAAGAAAAGATATATGTTCGTTAATAAAAATTAAATTTGATTATTATTTGTTGCAGAAAATCCAAGATAAAATCGTTGATTTAAATTTTGTGAACAATGGTGAGAGTGACAGTGAAGAAATTTGGACTTTAGGATTCGTTTCCAGCGATGCTGCTAGTGCTGTTTTTGATTCAATTAAAACACCCTGGGAAAAATTGCTTTCGGATAGGACAAAAATACCAAGTTGCAAATAAAAAAGTTACTCTTGTGATATAGTGGATGTACCTACAGGTGCAATTTTTACAGCCGGCTTTTGGGCAACTTTTTATATAATCTTGTAAATAAAATAGTATTTGTATGCGATTTAATTTTATGTGCATGTTCCGGAATATGAGATAACATTTGTAATATATTGTTTAACTAAATGAAATATATTTGTGTCGTTGAAACCAGAAATAATAAAATAATATTTTATCTTAACGATTGTTGTATTAATGCAAATTAAGATTTGAATAAAATATACTGTTAAAAACATTAACCATTCAAAAAAACGTCCTGGAATTCCGAAATTTTAAACTCGAATTCTTAATTTCAACGTCCTCGGAAACAATTGAGCAATGTGACTCGGAAATTTTTCCCAATCAAGTCTTATTTCCTAATAACGTAGTGTTTTTTAGAATGAATAAGTACGTTTCACAAAAACATTTAAGACTTCAAAGATAACTTTGTCCTAATGAAAAGGGCGGGAGACTTTCACCTCAGGGGTGCGGCTTTGATATTCAATTTTCAGGAAATTTCCATGTTGAGTTTTCTAATAGTTTTCAATCAATTTATCAAATTAAGAATCCAAGAGTGATTTTAACAAGAAACTTTTGATTTGAATTAATATTAACTATAAACAAATTATTCTAATTTATCATACAAGATAACACAGTTTATTTGTCATTTGAGTTATTCAATAACAGATAGAAGAAATAAGTAAAAAAAAAACAGTCCTAGGTATCTTTATCTAATTAGTGTCAATTAAACAAACAATCATATGAAAATGGAATTGATAAAAAAGGGATACAATGTTGAAATGATAAAATCGATTGATGGATGTATGCAAAGATGGTTGAAAAAGTTTCGGACAATTGTGTTAATAACAATAATAAATGATTGATCTCGCGGGGGTCGAACAGCGCGTCGGCCAAAAATTGATATACATCAAGCGAGAGGGAGAGAGGAAACGAGAGTAACAGAGAGAGTGCGGAATCGGCGCGAGAGAGAGAGAGAGGGGTTTTGTGTGCTCCCCCTTCTGGCTGTGCGGCCAACTCTCCAACCCCCCCAGGGGGGTCTACGTCCCCCTCCGCCTCATGTCCCCCCCGTAGTTAGGATACGCGAGTCCCCCACTGATATCAGTCGCAACGCGGGCAAGGGAGTCGATGCGTGGCGTGCCCCAAACTTTTGTCCGCCGTCAAAATCGTAAGCGCTCGCGTTTAACCACTATTTTTCTAATACCGTTTTTCAACCCCCGTTGGCTCGCACTTATATTTACTCGTAAGTCAATTCAATATTTTATACAATCATTCATTACAACCGCAACAACTTATTTCCACTGCTTCATTTGTTGTTGTTATTTTTGTTTATTTCAATTATAATTTTTTTTTATTTTAAGACACCCACAATTTTTGCTACGTTTCTTGTTTTCAAAAACCCGGATTTGGCTCGCTTCAGTACCTCGTTCAGCCGCCTGAGATTTTGACACTTAGGTATGATGGTTTCGTTATGATAAAAATCTCGAAGCAAGGTGTATTTTGTTATCAAAATTTAAGAAATTTTCGGGTAATCGATATAGGGCAGCGCTTTTATTCCCCGTCCATTTTCGACATCGCCGCGGCGATGGCCGTTCAGCTGCCAGTAAACGGGGCTATATTTATAGATCCGCTGCCACTCGTACTCTAAGACCTATAAATATCATTACGTAATACGGTATTGATTTTAACCACTCATTTTTTAATCTTTATTTTGCATTGCCCAAATCAATGCTCGTCATTTATTTATGCCTCTACTGAAAATCCGACGGAAAACCCAATTTCTTATGTCAAACTTGCCTTTCGTAATTGCATTCATAATATCGCGAAATTCAGTTAATAAATTAACAAACATTAAATTGACAGTCATGCGTCGAACTATTTTAAGATTTATTTATAAATTACGAATAGGATTAGACGTTTTTGAGGAGAATGGATAATGATTGAAGCAAATTGGAATACAAAATTTTCTATTGACATTTTCTATTTTGTGTTGTTTTTTCTTAATTAGCCATTGGTAAGAAATGTTTAAGTATACGAACATAAAAGAACGGACAATGTTGGTATAGAGCTGGGCAGTGGCAACCAGATTATCGGTCGTATTTGAAAGAGCTCTACGCGCATGACTCGCGAGTACAAAATGCCCAGCCTTTGCTCTCCTTTTCGTAGGCTTGCAATGACTCCACTTACAATTTCTTTTTTTCATAAAAAATGTAAATGAACATGTCTAAGTTGATAAAGTCTTATTTTTATTGCTGATGCTATTAAATAAAAATTTATCAGTATGTTTGGACCAATCGCTGCAAAATTGTAAAATGTTTGCAAACTTAAAAATGTAAAAAATATAACTTTTTAACTAAACATCGTGAAAAAATATGCGTCTATGTTCAAATGGTTGACAACATTGTGTGACTCAAATTATTTTGCATTCAACAGCAAAGATCCGCTGAATGTATGAATATTATACAATATGGTTATCTTAATAAGTTATTACAACAATGTTCATTCATAATTATCAGCAGATATTGAAAAATTTAAATTTTAAGGTGGGACATGTGTAAGGGAGCGTATATTTAGGGTTCTAAATACTAAAATTGTGTTCAATCAAGGGATCAGATTAATGTGTAGGCAGGGTTGGGCAATATTTTAATACAAGCAGGAATTTGAAATATGCATCTGACATATAAATTGTATTTTATAGTTTGTATTCGTGAAAGCAGATTTGGAAAAGTATTTTGTGATTTGTATTCGGACGAATTTGATTGATTGTTTGAAGTGATTGTACTAATTTATCGTAAATTTGAAAAACTTTTACGATAGAATGACTAGTTTTTATTTTTTTATACAAATATCGACTGACATTTGATTGAGTAACAACTGGGTATTTGTTGGATTGATTTTTGTGTTAGTAAAAATTAAAAAACATGGAATTCGATCAGAAAATATTCTTAAAATTAACCAGTACCTGAAAAATTATCTCAATTATATTTAAAACGCTGAATTATGAATCGATTTAACAAATAAAATTTTTCCTATTTTGATCAATAATAAAATAATAAAATCTACAAAATTTATCGGATTTTTATTGTGAAAAGTAAAAACAAAATATAATGCAAAACTTAGATCAACAAACTTTTCAATGAATTTTTTGGTTTTATAAATACGTTTACTATGCACTCACATTTTATATTTATTTTATTTAAAAGTCAAGTTTTAAAAGTTATTGATGAAAATATTTTTATTTCATTGTTTTGAGTATTTTAAATAACGACTTTTTTTTGTTCGGGCATACGAAATTCTTTTGGAATGTATTTTTTACATTTGTATAAATGTAGTTTCCATTATATCTATTTTCCATTTTTGAGAAACAAACTGCAAAATAAAAAAAATAGAAAACAATAAACTGCCTTGAAAAAAATATAATAATGTAAATAATCAAATGAAAAACAAAAGAAAACATTTTTCGCAAGGTACGTAAGAAAAGTGCAGAAATTTCATCTAGAAACCTTTTGCTAATTCATCGATTTATTTTCAACCTTTACGTTACAACAGATCGTGTCCAAATTTAAAGTCATTCCAAATGATTCACTTAGATTTAAATTATATACTCGAGTCACTTCAAACTTCGAGCGCGAGTTGAAGAGCCAATGAGATTTGCAGAAATCGGGACAGATAAAAAGATAGTAAAAAATGACTACCGCTTCGAGATATCATGAAAACGAAGTCAATTGTTTTAACAAGAACAAGAATAAAAAGTACGATATTACATAAGAATATATCAATGGAATTTGTATACATCATACGTGACTGTTTATAAACACACTAAAAGCGCATCCATTCGTCGATGATTTTACACAAATCTAAAAACTGATAACAAGTGTGCGAGGTTAGTTTTAAGAAATAATGAAAATGATTTGTGTAGGTAGACACGAATAAGACTAACAATCATTGTTTTTTGTCAGCCTTGCAAATTGAAGCCTGAAAATGGGGGACAAAACATTCAACCTGACGTGGAACAATCATCTGGCAAACCTGTCAGGTCTGTTTGAAGGACTTTACAAAAGCGGAGCTCTTACCGACACCACACTTGCTTGTCAAGGCGGTTCATTGAGAGCACACAGGCTTGTTTTGGCGGCCTGCAGTCCATTTTTTGAACGGGTGTTTAAGGAACATTACGGAGACCAACCTATCCTAATTTTAAAAAGTAAGCAAATTAAAAATAATTATAAAGATTATCAAACCCGACTTTGTTATTAAATGTGGTTATTTTTCAGGTGTGACAGTAGAAGAGATGGAATGTTTGTTAGATTTTATGTACCGAGGATCGATAGATGTTTCGGAGGAGCATTTGGGATCGTTGATCAAAACTGCGACCGACCTGGAGATCCGAGGTCTGTCAGGAGATTGCGGTAGTGATATAAGGAGTCCCTACACGAGGACACAGAAGAGCGGTAGCTCGGAAAACAGACGACACAGCGCAGAATACCAAAAAGAGAACTCAACATTTCAATCGAACCAGTCGTCGCGGTTGAATTTGTTAAACGCTCAGATCAAGATGGAGGAGATTGAGGTTGAAGATGACCCGATGGTTATGGACAGCCACGAGAGCAATTTCGAGCAAACGCTTATGAGCACAGAGGAAAATGTAGAGTATTGTTTAGTATCACAATTATTCATTGCTGTTGGTTAAATTAATTAATCGCATTGAACATTTGTAGAAGAGCACACCTACATTGTACAATCGTGAAACGAGGTACAAAGGTCAGAAACGCGTTGCAGTCGGTCGTCCTGTGCGATCTAGTCAGGATCAATCTAGAAGCGAAGGTTCAATGGGCAGTGACCTTAAAGAACTCAATTTCAATGGAGCGATAACGGATCCTACAGTACCGGCAATTCAAATGAACGAAGAAGAACCCGACCAAGATGAAAATGTTGTAAGTATACAAACATTAACACTCCTCCATGTCATTTGAAAGTCAATTTTCTCAATTCATTTTGGCGTAAATATAAATAAAAAGAAATCAACATTGCCGAGCCTTTGAGTTGCAATTAATTTTGTCGTTTGCTTAACAATTTCTTCAAATTCATCTTTGCAATTGCAATTTCATCATTAGAGTCAATGTTCAATTGTTGTCTCACATGTAAACTTTTAGTTTAACCCTCAGACGAGAGCAAGGTGGTGTGCATACACACTTTGGTTACCTTTTACAACATGTTGATATCAACTCCTTCTTTTTTAGCCGTACGAACAAGTTGTTTTTAATTTTCATAATTTATTTGTAAATAATTGTATTTATGTTCTCTTTTTTATTAACTCGTGCAGCTGCAGAGAGATTTTACACATTTTGTGATAAAATAAATCAAAACTAATATCTCTGTCCATTGCTGGATGAGTTGTCACAAGACTGTGGAAAAATCATCAGCTAGTAACTGAGCAAGATGATGAAAAATGATGATCGAACTTTCTTTTCAATTTCAAGTGATTGTCATGATTAAATATGAAATTAGAGACTCAGTAGGACCTGCGCGTTTTCATGATTTCAAAAAACACGATATTTCCTCCGAAAATAATGATTTTTCGGCCACCTATGTGCAATATTCTTCCACCTTTGTAAGAAACATTTCTGATTCATTTTCAGACAAAAAAGAAAAAGAAAAGAGAAATAGTATCTGTATGTCGATTAGAATTAGTGACATCGTGTGGATTCTAAATCCATTGGGGTTGGATATTAGAAAAAAAAAAGAATTAAACAACAAACAAAATGATATAGTGATTGAGAAAACAAATAAATTTCATATTGGCATTATAATAAATGAAACATTGATTTTGTTTAATTTAATTTAAATTTGATTCAATGAGTGCAGATTTTTGGTAATTATTTCGTTTTCAACTAGGCAATTATTAACCCTTCGATGGCAGATGTAGGTTCGTAAGAAATATTTCCATCTTATCATTCTGTTTTTAGGTGAATATATAATATATATATTCATTTTTCATCAAGTAGAAATAGGTGCTTTTCTTATAGTATATTTTAAGAATTATAAAGAAATGTTTAAATAATACTCTGTTTTTCTCTAAAATGTATAGATTCCAAAGTTTTCCATATCACGAAATTCACGTTGGATTTAACTTTTTAGTCGGTTTAACATAAGTAAATAAATAAATTAAGTAGTTCGAAACAACTTATTACTACATTTTATTTTTAAAAATATGTAGTATACTAAAAACAGTAGAAACTATGTGTCAATACATTAGTACATTATAATTACATTTTTATTCTTATTGATTAAATTTATGTCGTATTTTGAGTGTATTAAAACAGCTGACACAGGTCCTACTAAAAAAATTTTCAGTATAAGCATACCTCGCTTGTTATAGTCAGAGGGTTAAAACAATAGTAAAGATAAAAAATAATTTTTATAAGAGAGAGCAAGAAATTGAAATCCAACGTGTAATCCAATTTATTTTGGAGGAAACTCAAGAGCCCAATATCTATACATTTTTCAGAAAAAGGCACTACCAAAACGAAGAAAATTGTGGAATGCAACTAACATGGAAAACGCCATTCTAGCAATTCGTGAAAAGAAAATGGGATTCAAGAAAGCAGCGGCTCATTATCACGTACCTAAATCAACTTTGTACAGATTCTGCACAAAAGATGCCAAACATTTTATACCATACGATTACGATCTTTTCCAACTTTAACCAAAGCCATAAAATCACCCGAGTTTCATATAATTAGTTCACAATCAATTCCAATGATAAGTTTAATTTACATAATTATAATATATATCTATACTGTACATCACAAGGTGATAGTCACAAGTTAGAGTCTATTAATTTGAGTCCATTATGATTTATTTTTGTTGAAAAAAAAAAAAAAATTAAAACTTAGTTTTGTACTTATTTATAAATGATTTTTTACACGATTGAAAAAGAAAGTGTGAAAAATAAGCATTCCACCTTGTGAGTCGTCAAAGACGCCGTCTAAGGGTTAGAAAAAATAAAGCGTCGGAGATGTGAAATATTAAATTGAGATGAAAATAAAAAATTAAATAAAATGTGAAAGAACTCAATCACTATAGAAAGAGAAACATAAAATGCGAATGATTCAGTGCAGAGAAGAGGGTGAGGTGGGATTCATGGATCAGCGCATCCACGTATTGTGCAGTATGGATTCTAGTAAAAGGTGGCACAGATGCGTCAACTGCTACAGGATCAACCGAAGTAAAGGCATGTCTACGCACGAGGCGCAATGCAGAACCAAAAAAGTCTCCACTTATTGCACGGGCTGTAGAAATTCAAGAAACAGGCCTACCATTTTGTGCAGTCTCTGTTTTACCTTGTTACATGAAAACAATAACTGATTTTTTTATACTTGACTTGAATAACGCTTCGTCTACGCGCTCCTATACACATACTTATATCTACTAACTCTCTACCTGTCCTGCAGAACTTTTTTTTTTCACTTTTCAATGGTAATCTGTTATTGATGGTCACATGTGATCATTTGATTTCACTCAAATTATTATTTTCTGTTTCATTTCGAATTTCGCGAAGAAAATTTCTGCATTTCGAAGAATCGTATCAAATTGTTTAAACATTTATATTTGTTTGTAATTAATTATTTGAACGAAGAAACGTTTTTATTATTTTGTTCATGGAATATTGTTGTAGTTTTTGTTTAAATAGAATCTATATGCGCAGTATTCAAAAGTAAATGCGTACTTAGTTCTTAAACAATCTACCGAATTATATTTTACCTGGTACAAATGTGAGGGCAAAGAGTTTTTGTTAAACAAACATAAAGCAAAGCTTGTATGAAATATACAAATTTTGTAAAAAACAGAAAACGAAAAAAAAACAAATTTCTTACGAAGAATGTTAATAATATATTAATTTAATATTAGAAACTGTGAATATTTAAAATCTGAAGTATTTGTTTTTGAGATCATTTTAAATAAATGTCATACAAAAAAATGCCGTTTCTATTCATCAACCTTACCGACAAAAAGACATTTCCATGCTGAGTTGAATTGGCTTAAAAAATCATTTCTACAACAAAGGTGGACGAAAAAAAAATTGACTATAACATTGAACATTTAGTTGAAAATCAAGCACATGAAAGGTAAAAAAAGAAAGTTCGTTTTTAGAGATATATTTAACTTGATGGACTATACTAAAATTTGATCTGAAATTTGCAGGATTCTCCTCGGATTATGGAAGAACCGGCCGAGGAAAAGTCAACAATCAAGATTAGCTCGGTGCGGGGTGGAGCTTACAGTAACGAAGCGTCTAAACCAACTGGTAAAAATCAGTACAAGCCGTTTCCCTGTGACCTCTGTACCTTGTCATTCACGCGAGCGTCTCATCTTGCTCGACACAGAAGAGTTCATACCGGCGAGCGACCGTTTGCTTGTTCCATCTGTCCGCGAATGTTTGCAAGACAGGATAAATTGAAGCAACATTTGGATTCTCACTTACAATGGCCAAAGCAAAAGAGCAACGATTCCAAGTCTCAGTCAATAGCTGCACCGTCCGTACCAGGAAAAGCAAAACGAGGAAGACCAAGAAAAATTCAGGTATGATAAAACGTAACACGAAAAACAAAACAGCCTAAAACAGAACAAAGTAGATGAGTAAATTTGTAAAAAAAAAAATAAAATAAATTTGTACATTTTAGGTGTCCTTGGAACAATCAGCGATGGAGGAAATAATGAAATTTGGCGAGTTCAGTTCGATGTTGAATAAATCGCAGGCGTACAACGTTAAAATTGAGCCTTCAGAAGGAGCTACTGAAAACAAGATATCTGATAACAACGGGCAAAGTAGAGACGAAAGTACGGCAGGTGTAGATAATAATGATGAGGCGGTTTGAGCTCATTAACATGAAATTATCTTAGACAAATGGTGGGCCATTTTATATGCAATAGGCTATAACAGGTCGAAATATTTTGGTGATCGCCAAATTGGCTAAAATATTTTGTATACCAAAAAGAACTTGTAAACTTTTTAAACGAAAATTAGGTCGAAAATTTGTATGTCATTGTATGATATTTTTGAATGTTCAATTGAAATTTGTATTTATTTTTGTTTTTGTTGACTATTGTTCATATTAGAAATTTTAGCTAATTTAGCGATAATCAGATAAAGAAAGCATTGAGTTTTTTTGGGTTCAATGATACTAACATTGTGCATAAAGAGTCGATTGTTTACCTCACTATATGTAAAGTAGAAGAATTGTATTCTGTGAATTTAACGTTGGAAGTCCGGGAAAAAGTATTTTATTGCTCTTACGTTCTAAGAATAGTGAAAAGTTCATTTTTAATATTTTATTTCAGCTAACAAAATGCATAGTCATTGTTAATTTTATTTACGCAAATTATAGAATTGTAATATATATTAATATACAACACTGTCAAATGTTGAAAAAAAAATCTCCGTGCATCTAATGTTGAAATTTTCATTGATTTTGTATTTATTTGTAATTAATTTGTTGGTTTTTAATCGCACATGGTGAAATTGTTATAAAAACTAAGTTTAAAAAATGGAACTTAACGTTAGCCATTTGGTAACAATCAATTTGTTGTCACAAATTTAGGGACACTTTATTTTAAATTCAAAACTAAATTGGTTAGCGTTTTAAACTAAAAATTATTTAATCAATTTGTTTCAATTATTATTTCAAAATTGTTCAAAAGTTGACAATTTATTTGTTAATTTTATTTTGCTTAATTTTATTTTCAAGTGCAATTTTATTTTTTTGTTGGATTGTCAATTACAAAATAAGTTTTTATAATAACATTATATTCGGTTTATTTCACTATATGTTTTCAAAATCTGTATATGAAATTCAGATAGTGAAATGTGAAAATTAACAAGTAGGATAACGAGTTTGTCACAAAAAATATATACATATAGATAAGAATTCATTGATAAGTTAATTCTGTTATATTATTTGTGTTTTTTACAATTTGTTGTTTATTAGCCAAAAAATTATTTTTAAATGAATGTTAGAGTGTGGATGATCTTGTCATGCAATTGTAGCGTTTAATATTTATCATTAACTGATTTAGAAAACCGGATTTTTTGCAAAAAAGTTACGCGAAAATGTCTTTAAATAATGAAATCGAAAATCTTTGTGAAGATTTGCTATGTATTTATGTATTAAATGTGACATATTTTTCCATTTCTAAAATGTGAATTCATATTACATATTAATCAATATGATTTAATACACAGATTTTATATATACATGGTAAATTTTGCTTTCTGATATTACGTTTAATAGTCATTTTAGCAAAAAAATTTTTGCCAAATGTCTGCATATTTTGAATCAGGAATCTGAGATAAAAAGTGTTTTTAAGCAAACTTTAGAAACATGTCATATAATTTCATCGAATATATAATAATGCTAAACAAACATCTGAATAATTGTAAACGAGCAATGATAATTTTTACTTATTTGATATATATTAATTGATGAGTGGGATAATTGTTATTAATAAGCAAATTGTAAATCAAAATCTGCAAAATGTCCTATTGAATAATGTAAAATGAATATCAACTTGCACAAAAAATTAACAATCCTAAATTTATATTATCACAAACTAACTCAAATTATTCGCAACAAAATAATCTATGTGTAAGTAGATAAAAATTTTCATTAACTATTCAATTTTAAATGTACATATTTCAATGAAGGCGGCGTAAATTATTATTGAGAATTCGAAATCAGTATAGGTATATATTGATCATGCATTATTGCGCAATCATTTTTGTATAAAAAGTTTATATTTCACAAAGCGTCAAATTTTAATTTTAAATGTCTCGTCGTCTAAACCGATGTGCAAAATCCTGTAATACAAATTAAACTCATTCGGTATTGTGCAAAATAAAATTTGGGTTGTGAATCATTTATTATATCAAATTCCAAATCATGTATTGATATCTTTTGTTATGATTTATTTAATGAATATTTTATGGCAGTGGCTATTCGCACCCAGTCCGTGCACCGTGCAACCGTGCACCGTGCAAACGTGTACCGTGCAACCGTTTGACCGAGTTTTTCGTATGTAGAAACATCGAATAATAATCTTTGGAGAACCATAAACTGATAACGATAATTGCAGAAAATTTTAATTTAATTTTAATTATTTACATCTTACATTTAAAGTTTCATTTGGAACAATTTGTTATTTAAAACTTAGGCAGTGTCTATTTTTTCTCATTTTTCATCAGTGTCATTTTTTTAATATATATCATTTGCCCTAAAACGAAATTATTATCAAATTATTGTCAAAAACATTTATTTCATATATATTTAAGAATAAGTGTTTTTTTTTTTTTTTTAATAAAAACGAACCAGAATTTCCCAAAAACGTCGGTCTGTGGCTCTTTTGTTTTTTTTTTTTTGTACCGAAAAACTCGGTCAAACGGTACACGGTTGCACGGACTGGGTGCGAATAGCCACTGCCATATTTCATTTCTAAATAATTGTATTTTATATTTTAGAAACTCTACTGAAACCCCATGATTCACACAGGTACTTCCTGTATCAACTTTTCTTAATGTTTTTTATTTCGTTTTCGTTTTTTTCCTTAGAGCTACAGAATTAATATCACAATATAATCAGTTTTTTTCATTGTAACCTTTCAGTCACAAGATATAGCGCGCTACGCGCTCCAACCCCGCATAACACAAAAAACATAACATTTTTGTTATAAAAAATTGTTGTTAAATTATTTCTTAATAAATTTATAGCCAAAGATAAAAATACTTTTTATTTCCATGTATCTATTACATTTTCTATTGACACTTGGATACAATATTAATGCATTATTTGCAATTAGTTATAAAAACATCCTCAGAAGTATAAAAAACGAATTCGAATTGAAAGCAGGCATGAAAAGTAACAACTAGCGTAAGAATGATAACCATGATGATCTGCCTCTGGCGACTCTAATTTTTTACTGTATTTTTTTCACATAAATTTGAAAACTAGTGGTTTTCAACCACTCATGATAAATAGTAGTATTCTAACGACGCGGACAATATGGACATTGTGAAGTATAATAACCATGGTTGCATCTAGGAGAATGAGAAATCAATATTCAGAATCTGAATATTGTGAAGTACGATAACCATTATTGTTTCTAGAAGGAGATAAGTATTTCTTCCGCCTTGACATTATCTTAATAACATCTTTAGAGTTATTGTTTCTAGAAGGAGTCATCTTTTTCATCTGCATTAAGACTATCCTAATAACATCTTTACAGTTTAGAATATTCTCAAATTTCAGACTTTTCATGAAAACGTCCAAATTTTGAATCATATAGGAAATAGCACTCATTTTTAATTTATCACAATTGCACCTGTTTGCTACAATAATCTTTTCAATTACGTTGTCAACTTCTTTATGGCCCTCACACAAGACGGTTTCACAATCATCTTTCAATTTTTTGTCCAAATACTTGTCAGCCAAGGTAAGTAATTTCAAAGTCAAATCTTCCTTTACTAAAGAGCCAGTATATAGATACTTCAAAAATATGTTGAATGTTGTGAAATCAACATCCTCAATTTCTATGATATTTTCTTTGTTTTCCACCATGTCGGTCTTGAGCATCGATGCCAGGACTGTATTTCTTGAGGCTACAATGACTTTGTGAGCTTTGATTTCTTGTTCTTCGATCACAAAAGTCACATCGGCAAAATCGTCTGACAAATACATACTCCCGATACACGTTGAAAGATCTTGGAAGTTGTCCATGATGAATTAATTACGGAAGACAGCTCAAAACTGAAAAGAAAAATACTTTATTAATAAATAAATCATTAAAATATTAAACAAAAATCTAAATGATAAACATTGAAGAAAATTGTCTATAGCAAATTTAAGCCTTATTGAAAAAGTAAATCATTAATTATAAATCATCATCAATTCTGTTGTAAAATTTCAATTTACCTATGAACCGAAATAACCTCTATTTTCCAAAAAAGCCGGTGCTGCGTCAATTCAATGATATATGAATCGGAATACCTAACTCTTATTTCACCAACAACAGATTTTGAAGCAAATGAAAATAATCCTGCACCTAATCAGCTACAGATAATCTCGCAAAACGAACTTTCGTAGCTAATAATTGTTGATTTAGCAGCGGATGAAAAACTGTTTCACTGCCTTCTTTGTTTGGCTCCTTTGTTATTGTTATTGTTGAGATATTCAGGGAATTGCTGTGAGCGATGCTATACAAAACCATCTGGTGGCAAAAAAGTGAACTATTAAACTTAATTTGATATTTGAAACTGTACTAAAACAGTTCACATTTTTTATTAATACTTTTCACTTCGTCACGTGAAATTATTCACAATCAGCTGATAATTTACATTAAAATAGATCTTATATAATCCAGGTGTTCAACATCACCAGGTCAATTAACCAGGTCAAAGTTAAAAACAATAATATCAAATAAACATATGTACATTCTTCGACATTCATGCCTAGACTTTTTCTATCTTCTTTTACAACAACTCAACAATGTACATAAACGAAGACAAAGGATATCGAAAAATCCTGGCATATATTTTGCAGACTAAATTCACTCTTCCCGCTCTAAAGATGTTAAATTTACATCCATCATCAGATTGTCCAAAAACACGTATTTATCGTACTGTTTTTTGAAATCACTGTATTTCATTAAGTTTAACGTTGTATGCCGGACTTTATCGTCGAAGATACAATTCTTTTTCTGTACAGTTATATTTCTAGTATCATTAGAGCAAGGAGCAGGATGAGAACTAGGTCTTACAATAACTTCAACATTCACTGTAGTGTGATTCGCAAAAAGCGGTACAATGTCCACTGTCAAATGAAATCTTGACCTGATAAAAGATCGATAAAGAAGAACCATCCAACAATATCCATTGATTACAATGTCATAACGCATAGGTAAATGTGGATTCTTTATCCATTCATTTATCCGAAGAAAGTGGCAACAATTAGATTTCGAGCTACCTGAACGAAGAAAAATTCAAATTCAATATAAATTTGTTCAAAATTCAATACCATAAAAATAAATACATTAGTTATATTTAATTAATTATGAGTTTGGCATATTTACTTATCCTTTTCCTTTTGTAAGCTAAGATTATGAGCATTGCAGCTTCTCTGTCTACATCAATATACCGTAAAATCGACTGATAAAATTCGTGCGAAAAGGGTTGATTGTTTAACATAAGGCGTACACTTTTTGGCAGGAGATTTTGGCACTTGTACTTCCTCCCGACTGCGATCATGTCAAAAACATTCCTCAGGGTGATCCTTTGACACAGATAATCCTCACATATTTTTTTCAGCCGGTAATTTTCTAATTGGCTTGCGATGATGAGCATATGCAGGTTGATTTCTATTACTTGACCAGTGTACACATAATGTATAAAGTACTTTAATGCCATCGGATTCAAATGATCTGCTTGGATGATGTGATTTGCTGGATATTTTGATGTCATTGATGTCAAGACGTCGTTTGATTGAAGTACTTTCTTAGGAACTGTAATCAATTCGCCACGGACATTGAACAGTCTAGACCCTTGTCTCATCTTGTAAAAACTATAAAAATAAAAATTATATATATAAAAAAGAGTGTTAAATGTAAGTTAACTCTGTTATTATTTCGTCGTTAAGTTAAATCTTTACCTTAAAATCGGTTGCTCGACCAGTAACGATTTCTAGATCAAAACTTGCCCAGCAGTATAATTTTCAAAAATGTCAACAGTGAAATTGACTGAGAATGAAAAAAACATTGCTGACAACTCATTTCTATTTTTGATGCAAATAAAAGCGATACCAACATTGAATTTGAAATCGGATCAATGTTCATTTTGTTAACTCAATTGAAGGTTCCTGATTTCTATATAAACAAATTGCAACGATGTATGAAACTATAAGAAAATTTTATACATTTTTTCAAAAAATTCATCAAAGAATATTCAAATGAGCAAATAGAAGAATCATTTCAATATATTTATACTAAAGTATACATAAAACAATTCGGAAAATTATTAATCAAATTATCGCCTCGTCAAAATGACAGAATTTATATTTAAATATCATAAATCCAACCAAATTTCAAATTTAAATTGAAATTTTGTAAATTGATCAATTTTTAGCTACTGAAAAAAACAATACGGTTTTAATTTGAAATCATGTTCTCTATATGTTTTGCACGAAGAACTTCAAAATGCATGGTAAATATGTTATTCAATGTTTCTGTTTTTTTTCAACAAAAAGTTTATTTCAATAACAAATTTTTGTGTTTCATTTTTTAAATTCAATCTCGTATCTCACTCAATTGGCTGATTCAAAAAAGACGCTAATGGCATTATTCTCTGTTCGTCAAAATTGGAACTGATGAGAGTTCCTTGTTTACTTCTTGCTTTAATTCTCACGTTGTATAAAAACAAATCGTTGAAGCCAAGCAGTCAAAAATGCGGGTCAAATTATAATCGGCCAACATTCTTTTAAAATATTTACATTCATTTTAACCATCACCATGATTGTTAAAAAAGGATCGACTCTTTTTCAGGAAGAACCATTTGCTTATGTTTTACACCGGGTACACAGTAAATCCCGATGTGACAAATGTATGAAAAGGTAAAAACAATTATTTATAACTAATCATAATCATTGAAAGGATTTTCTGACAGAAAATTGATACATTTTAATTCGTCTAGATGTGAACTTCAAGTGTGCAAAAATTGTTTGCATGTTGGTTACTGCAGTGCTTCGTGCCAAAAAAGAGATCATCATGTTCACATGGCAGAATGTCACCTGATAAAGAAGGCGAATGGGGAATATTTAGATGACGTCAGATTGGTGGCAAGAATTATAACAAAATTAAAAAATGGGGGAAGCAACGAGAGAAGATATTACTCGAAGAATGAATACAGAACTTTTTATGATTTGCAATCGCGTAAATTTTTCTTTCAATTTTTTTCATGTTATAAATAAGAGTAGAATTATTGAGTTATTTCATTTATTTTTTAGATAAGGACGACGTGTTGAAGGATAAACAGCGAATGGAAGAGTTCGAGGAATTGTACGAGAGCTTATTCAATTTCATGGGCAAGAAAAAAGTGCCAGAGAAGAATAAAGTTTTTGAGATATTTCTCCGTGTAATAATCAATTCATACTGCATCAATGCAGGACCTTTTGATAGCATCGGAACGGGGTTATATCTTGCGATATCCGTCCTGGATCACAGTTGCAATCCTAATTTAATTTACGTCCACGTTGGCCCAAAGATGATCGTTACGGCTGTCAGAGATATTCCTGAATGCAACTGGAGAAAGGTTTTTATTCTGCGATGAATAACGAAAAACATTGAACCTCTGAATCAATTTTAACTTATCATGTTTTTAGATGACAATTCCTTACATTATAATCAGCGACGGAACCAAAAACCGAAAAAAAATTTTGAAAGCAAACTATTATTTCGACTGCAAGTGCGAAAAATGCGAAACACCAGAATGGGAGGCTGTTTGCCCGAATAAATTTTGCCAAAATTCGTGTGAACCTAATGCAACCAAATGTCCAAGTTGTTGCATTGCAATCACTCAGGAGCGGAATGAAAAGTATAATCAAGTTTTAAAAACGTCCGAGGAATTTATAAACTCGCGTAATGCAGCAGGTATTTTTGAGGTACGAAATATTGTTGGTAAAATTATTTTTGTTATTCATTCATATTTATTTGTTTTAGATTATTCGGAAGTTAAATTATGTTTGGAGATGCAAAAAGGAGTTTTGCATAGTGCCAATTCTGTGCATCTGAAAGTTTTGAAAATAGCCTACGATATAGCCGTACAAAATTCCCTTTGGCAGGAGGCTGAGAATTATTTGCATAAACTCATCTTTGGATACTCGTGAGTTTTCAAAATCTTAATTTTTTACACTCGAATACAATTTTTTGTGAAGATACGTTTGATTGGAAATTTTTTGTTTGTTTAGACAACATTATACTTCACTAAATATTTCCTACGTTCTCATGCATCTTGATTTGGCAAAAATTTATTACAAACAAAGGAAATTCGACGATTGTTCATTGGTGCTCCAAAAAGTGAAGGAACCATTGCACCGACTTTATGCGAACGACGCGACAGAATTTTTGCACGAAGTAAATGGTTTATTCCCCCGCGAAATGTTACAAATGTTATGTTAAAAAGCTTTTGTTGAGACATAAAACTTATCGATGAAAAAAATTTATATCGTAAAAAACAATAATAATGTTTGTTATACCAAGTTGTTTTTCTTTCTAATTTTTTTATTTCACCTTCTTTCAATTTTCTGTTTTCAACGAAGTTTCAATTCAAGTTCGAAAGATCATGACAATAGAAATTGAATATCTCAAACTTTGGGTTTGTTTACAGAAAACATAGTCACGTTGAAATTGACAAAATTCGTACCAACAGTTTGTTCCTAGTTCCCAACTGATTAGGAATTCAGATGAGTATTTCGTCTTAAATAAATAACAAGTTGAAAAAAAATTTTTTTTAAGAGATGATACCGAGGGGAACTGTTATTCTTGAGGAGAAACCGATAGCTTACGTCGTTGCTAGATGCTTTAAAGAAAATAACTGTGATTACTGTCTAGCTGAGTATGTAAAAAAGTGAACTTTTCTTCAAATAAACCTTCACCTCATAAAGTTGACAATTAAAATTTTAGAAACCAATTACAATTGAAAAGGTGCATTCGATGCTGGTGCGTAGCTTACTGCGATGAGGTTTGTCAACAAAATGGATGGAAGTCAATCCACAAATTTGAATGCCTCGAACTTAGTTTTTATCCTTATGCTAGAGATGACACCAGACTCCTGCGCAGAATTATTGCTGTAGTCAGCAGAAAGAAACAAATTAGAAAAAAGTTTTACAGTTTGGACGGAGGTGATTCTACTTATCGTTCACAAAATTAAATAAAATGAATCCAATTAAAACAAAAAAATGAAATTCCATTTACACTGTTGAAATTTTTTAATTCAAGCTTTAATCTTATTATACTAATTTTTATAGGAGATTCAATGTTTTGGAGGGACAAAATACGAATTGAACAATTCTTCGATTGTTTTAACGATCTCGGCAGGTTGATGGGTTTGAGAAAGGCGCCAAAGATAAATGAAGCAAAGGAGTTGTACTATCGGATGTACATGAACAGCCTCTCAATTACAACTCCCAATTTATCGATCATTGGAGAAGCTTTCCACCTTTTTCCAACAATGTTGAAGCACAGTTGCAAGCCGAACATCACCTACCTTTATTATGAAAAAACCATCACTATAACCACAGTTAAAGATCTCCCATCATACAATACAATAAGTGAAATAAACTGGGACTGTGTTCGTATAACATTTTATATAACATTGCTGACAAAAAAATCTCAAAAAATTGCAGCTCAATTGAAAATTTATGTTGCAGTTATACATCAACCTCATAGATCCGGTTCAAAATAAATCTCAAAGAAGTTTCGCACTCCGCAAGGGTTTCTACCGTAAATGCAGTTGCAAAAGGTGCCTCTTCTTGGACCGCGATGCATTGTGTCCAAATAAACTTTGCAAGCGCCTTATACATTGATGACACTGTTTGTCAAGTTTGTGACGAGGTGTTGCCATTAGATTTCAGTAAGGAATATTACAAAGCAATTAAATTCGCTGATGAGCATATTGATTTTATGACAATACAGCATACTTGTATCCTTTTTTAATATAATAAAAAAAAACCCATGTTCTGAAGAATCCAAACTCGTTCAGAAATCTAAATTTAAGAATAACACAAATGAAACAGAAATTTGAAACATATATTTTTTAACGCACTTTATCAGCTCCGAAATTACTGAAAGCCAGTCACACAAAATTAAAAAAAGCTGTTCACCCATTAAATTACAAGTACATTCAGTTGCTCGAACTAATGTGCTTCAATGAACAATTAAATCGCCACTGGGTGCGGGTTTTCAGCTATTTGGAAGAAATATACGCCGGATTTTTGTAATTAAAAAGAAATTTGTTTATCACTTCCATTGTTGAAAATGTAGTTTTGTTTATTTAATGGGGTTGTTTTGTAATTTTAGGTACTACTATGGGCCTATCAGCATTCAAGTATTAGTGGTACAAGTACAAATGGCAAGAGTGCAACTGTGCATAGGTAATAAAGAAGACTTTGACATATGTGTGAAAAATATTATGGCAACATTGAACTTGTTATTTAGTCCCGAGAATGCCATGAAATATTTTGCGTTCTTACAAGCGAGTTTCACTAAATCGGATATCAAGGATGAATTAACACCAGTTCTTCTTCGCAGGAGATGCAGAAGCCTTATATTCGTGAGATAACCTGTCGATTTTTAAGTAAATTTTATTGTTATGACAATATTTTCTATGTAATTCGTATTTATGAACAATTGTCAAATGTTGTAACAAATATTTGTGATGAAATGTCGAGTGATGTTATGAGACGGATTAAAGAATTTTAAACAAGTTTTATTCATGTTCGTTTTCACAATTTTTATATTTCATCCTTAACCCTGAAATTCAAATAATTAAAAACTCACAAATTGAAATTTTCACATTTCAAGTTTTTGATTTTGAAATTTTTGAATTTTTCGTCCACAATTATTTTGGTCTTGATCCATTATATACAAACAGGTAAGAGTAAACAACCTTTGGAAAATTATATCATATTTGAGAACTCGCTAAGAACTAAACAGTGCCGTTATATTTTGTCCATAAATTTGTGCAAGTTGTACAATAAAAATAACCAAAATGATTCCAAAAGGTACGGTATTACACACTTCGGAACCTTTTGTATGTTCCATGAACAATCATGCTCGAACGTCACACTGCAGCTATTGCTTCAAAAGGTAATTCTTCAAACAAAATTCACTTCCATGATTTTGAATTAACTTTTCATCCAGCTCAATTAATTTGTTAATAAAATGTCATCTTAGAGAAAATGTAAAAATGTGCAAGGCGTGTTACTATGTCGGTTACTGTGACGAGGAATGTCAAGCAAACGCCTGGCCGGATCACAAACAAGAATGCAAGGACCTGAAAACATGCATTTCGAAAAACGAAAACATCGCCAACGAGGTGAGACTTGTAGCAAGACTCATAAGGAAGATAAAAAAGCCAGAACACAGGGAGGCTTTTTTCAACTTGGAACTATGTAAGTTATACTCACATAGTATAAATTGGTATGATCAACTAATTAAACTTTTGAATAATCATAAGACATTTGATTTGACAGGTGATTATTTTACACAGAATGAAGAACGGGATGAAATAGTGAAAGAACTTCACGAAGATCTGTGTTCTTTCTTAGGTGAAGAAAACGTCCCCTCAGAAGAAGAACTTTTTGACATAATCGATCGAATGTATTTCAACACTTTTCCCATTTATGACATGAACAGGTTGACCATTGGACATACAGTCCATCTGGAAGCAAGACTGGCTCACAGTTGTAAACCAAACACTGTATTTGCTTACGCAAATCGGATAATTTACATCACTGCTTTAGAAGATATTCCTGATGAGTTTCCAGACTTGAAGAAAGTATTATCATTTTAAATTTTACCAATAATTTGACACATGTTTTTCTTAAACTAAATTTTATTGCAATTAAATATTTGATTTTAGCTGACAGCTAGTTTTGTTTACTCCTACTTTGGCTCGGATGACAGAATTTGGAACTCACGTCTGCAATTCGAAAGTGAGTGCAATTGCAAGAAATGTAGTGCCATTACGCAGAAAGATGCCATCTGTCCAAACAAAATGTGCAAAGCTGCTATTAACATAGACGATCCAGCTTGTTCCAGCTGTAAAATTGAAATAACCGAAGAATTCAAAATTTCATACCAAAAAGCGATAGACTTAACGAATGACTGTTTGAACTCGCAGAACAAACATTTTGGTATCCTTTTTTCGCAGTATATAGTTTGGTTAACATTCCTTTAACGAATTTTCATGATTGATTCTTAATTCGAAATCAGATCAAAAAATGTTGCAGCTTTGTTTCAAAAAACTTAAGGACATCGCACAGCCAAGTAACTGTGCTTTGATCTTAGTTACGGAACGATTATATTTGCTTGATGAATTCAATTTCCATTGGGTGCGTGCCACTGATTACTTAGAGAAAGTCATCAAAGGACTCGAGTAAGACCTGAAAATCAAACGGACAAATTGAATTACGAAATGAACAGTTTTAATCTGATGCAATTGGTTTTAGGTTCTTCTTTGCTGAGTATGATTTTGGAATGGCAATTTTGTATTACAAACTGGCGCAAATTCGTATGCAGATGGATAACACTGCGGGATATTATCAAGCGTTGAACAGAACAAAGGAGATATTCGAATTTATATTCGGCCAGGCAAAGGGCCACGATATGATTGTGAATGTGATGAAAAATTCGATGAAAATGATAGCAGAAAGTGCAAAACAGAAAAAGCAAATGAAGAAGCCAGATTTCAATTTGTACGCATGAAAGTACACAAATAATTTAAGTAAATTATATTACATTTATAATTCTAATAAGTTCACTGTGGATGTAAGAATGAAATAATATTTGTGGTTTTAATAAATTAATTACTTAAGTGACAATGAAATAACAATAAAAAATTATTTTACGATTGAAAATCAAGTTTTCGTTTATAAAAATTACATTTGTAACGATTTTTTTTAGACATTCAGCTGACGAGCTTAAGAAACACTTTTTACTTGGTTGCATAAATTGCGTCTATCTCAAGAGAAGAAACACCAGATTGTTTGATCGGCATGTAGACACCTCCAAAAACTTGCAGTCCTAACATGGTTATATTTTTAGTATCCAACGGTTGGGCATCCTTCATTTCTCGGCCACGATAAAAAGCTTTGAAACCTTCCAGAGGAAGTTTTATGTTATCAAATGCATCGTTAGAGATCGGGGTCTGGAAGTAAGAAAACACTGTTTTAAAATTTATTCATTTCAAAAAAACAATTTAATAAAATAATGTCAAAAGCATTTCGAAGATACCGTGAATATTTGTTCATAAGTAATATCCTCATCGGTGTGTTGTCCCTCGTGTCTCAAAACTACTTTGTACTGGTTGTTCTGTCCTTGTGCTCTGCAAATAAGCTCAATGTTTGAGTAGTCGGAAAGGTCCAGTTCAACAGGGGTGCGCACCCCAGCAAATCCAGCGCCATTCGGTTGAGGATTCAGGAGAGTGAAGAAAACCGCTCGCTGAAATTCTTTAGTCTTTTGTAGCACAAGTGTGGCCTTGGATTTTCCAACTGTTCGTACAGTGTCTGAAATTTCCAACCAGTTATCCACGGATGGAGTCGAAGTGAAATCGAAGAGGGTCATTTTTTGACTAAAATATAAAAAATGTTGATGTAATTGAAAAATAAACTGATGTTATATAATAATAAGAGTAATCTGATTTTTTGAAATTATTAATTATCAAATTACCTGCTGATTGGTTGGGCTAAAACCACACCAATTATCAACTTGCTAATTAAACTTCTTGCGTTGATAAACATTTTTTGGAATTTTTTCTGAAAAAATTAATAAAAATTAAACAAATATTGATAACGCTGTTACTGAAGGTTTCTCTTTCAAAATAGAGTGATTAACACTTCTCTTAACCTCTAGAGAAAGTTACACGAAATGTATCAACATTACCTAATTATCATAATTTTCTTACCTTAACAAGTTAAATCTGTTTTCGATTTTACTTATTTGATGAGAGAAAATTCAATAAAAAATTATCAATTCCACAACTAACATTCAATATAGAAAAATATAAAAACCGTCTTGTAAACACACACAGAGTATTTTTAAATCTGTTTAAGTCAAGAAAACAGCTGACTCAATCGCACAGTGACGTATCCTCATTTAAAATAACCCCCGGTCTAATTTTCAAACGATCAAAACTTACTTTTCATTTCAAAAATTTTTCAAAAAATACAACAGAGTGTTCAACGTAGAACAATTTTATAATTAAATAAAAAAATACAAACATTTCCTATTGTAATATTTTTTATTGTCAAAATCATATTATACATTAGCTTTTTTTAGTTTGGTGTCTAACGATCTTCAAATGACTTTTTAATTGGTTGCATAAATTGCGTCAATCTCGAGAGCAGAAACGCTATGTTGCTCGAAATCCAGAACATTAGTATTAGCAAAAACTTGCAGTCCCAGCAAAGTTATATTTTTGGTATTCAAAGATTTGGCACCTCTTATTTGATGACCACGATAAAAAGTTTTGAAACCATACAGGGGAAGTTTCACGTTATCAAATTTATTTTTTGATATCGGGGTCTGGAAAAAAATGTCAATTGTAATTAAAAACTAAACAGAGCAGCCACAAAAAAACTTTGATATGAATACGTACAGTGAACATTTGTATATAAGTTAAATCCTTCTCAGTATGGTGTCCTTCATGTCTCAAAAGTAAATGGTACTTATTGTTTTGTCCTTGAGCTCTGCAAATAATCTCAATGTTTGAGTAACTTGAAAGGTCCAGCTCCACAGGGGCGCGCACCCCAGCATAACCAATGTTATTCGGTTGAGGATTCAGGAGAGTGAAGAAAACTGCTCGTTGAAACTCTTCAGTTTTATGTAACACTAGCGTGGCCTTGGATCTTCCAACTATTTGAGAAGTGTCAGAAATTTCAGTCCAGTTGTCCACTGAAGGATTTGAAGTGAAATCAAAAATGGTCAAATTATTACTGAAATAAAAAGTTCCTCTTTCAAATTCTAAATTAATCTTTTTAACAAAATTGGTAATTGATTTTAAGAAAATATTGGTTCTAAACTTACCCGTAGATTGGCTGAGCTAAAACCATTCCAATTAGCAACTCGCTAATTAGGCTTTTTGTATTGAAAAACATCGTTTTGTAATGTTACTGTAAAACAAAAATTTAATAAACATTTGAATCATTTTCAGTCAGTTTCCTTTTTTTTTTTTAGACTAAATAAAAATTCTCTTAACCTCTTAAAAAAAGTTGAAGTAATAAAGTGTTTGGAAATGTATAATAAGAATATTTTTTAATTATATTTACTGTTCTTACCTCCAATAAGAAAATTAAATCTCTTTCCGATTTTAATTGTTTGTAGGTGAGAAAATAGTATAGAACCTTATTGATACTACAACTACCGTCCAGAGAAAATTAAAAACTCTCTCGCACTCGTACACGAAGAAAAGATTACTTTTATCAATTTTCGTACGGGTCGGTACCACGACCCTTAATCTGTCCTCGTCAAGAAATCACTTTTTTTATTTACACAGTTACGTATCCTCATTCAGAAAACCCACTCCTTTTACAAAAAGATTTGTTCACGTTCTTTTATTTGAAATTCAAAAATTAGTTTCGACATTTCATTGACATTTGTCAACATATGCTCAACAAGTTCATAATTTTGTTCCTGAGATACATTTTTCAATGTCTTTAAATAAACTAATAACCCGAACAATATTTATTAGTCGTAGTATTGTTTGATCGATATTTACATAGAAACTCGGGTTACATCAACATTAAATCATAAATGGTATACAATTACAACTTAAAATTTGTTTAACCAAATATTTAGTTAACTGAAGTTACTAAATTTGATAAACAGGCAAAAGCAACGTCTTGCAAAGATGCGATTCAGCGATGGGAGGAAGAGAACAAGAAGCCAGCTTCAGAGGCAAAGGAAGTCATGCTTTCATTTCAATGGCCTCCAATAGACAGGATGGATAACAATTTATCAGTACTGACTAGCGTCGAGTAAGAAAAAAAATTAATAAAAACAACCACCTTCTGCAGCTGAATTTAAAAAGACGTTCAATTTCAGAAAACTTTCTCTTTCGACGAACATGATTGAAAAGATATCTGGACTGAATTCACTGAAGAATCTGAGAATTCTTTCGCTGGGAAGAAATTATATAAAAACATTCGCCGGTTTGGAAGTTGTAGGTGACCATCTTGAAGAATTATGGATCTCTTATAACATGATTGAAAAAATCAAAGGTGTAGCTGCATTGAAGGCGTTGAAAGTTCTTTACATGGGCAACAATCTGGTGAAGGATTGGTCGGAGTTTAATCGGTTGCACGAAATTCCGAAACTGGAGGACTTGCTTTTCACCAACAATCCCATCTGCGAGAACATGGAAACCGACGCGTGGAGATCGCAGGTGATCAAAAAGCTCCCGAATTTGAAGAAACTCGACTCCATTCCCATAACGTACGTGAAATCTCTAAAATCAAACTACTGTTTTTATTTAAATGGAAAAGATAATCGGATGATTCGCAAAATGTTTATTGAATCACTTTCATTCGAATATAATTATCGTACAAAACTGCATTAAATCGCTTTGCCACAATTCAACAGGTCATTAAAATCTAGCAATAAGCAAAGTGATCGATTGAGTTTGATCGATTTCTCTCAAATAAAGTATGAATTACGTTTGCAGAGAAGCGGTAGAAGATTGATCGACAACATTTGGATCAGTCCATGGCCCGCAACAAAAATTCATCGATAAAAAATAAACGAGGATGAAAAACAAGATTCAAACTGTTTTACTTTGTTTGTACAAATATAATAAAAAATAACAGCGTAATCTCTGTCGTAGTACACTATCCATCAAGAGAGCATGAGAATCTCAGCACCGAAGTTTCGATCAAAGGTTCTCAGTGATCACAAGACTTCAAACTTTCTAATGAAACTTTTGACAGAAAAATTGAGAAAGAAGTCCCACTCCAATGGCAAATACTTTGATTTGAATTTCTTTTTATTTACAAGTGAGGTATGATTCTGATCTCTGTGAATCTTTGATCGAGAAAAGATTCCATGTAATCTCTGTCTCTCTCATATAATGAAAATATTATCAGTAATTGTCGACTTTCATGTCGTTAAGGCCGAGGCAATCGTTCTGCTCGTAATTTCTTTCATATTTAGTGATTTTGAGTTTATCATCGGGACCGTCGTCGGACAAACTTTGGATGTAACTATTTCCCGCAGGATCATCGAGCACTATCGTAACCTCCAGTTTGCCCTCCAATACTTTCTCCAAACTGCGAATGAAATTTTCCATCCGTTGGACCATGGTCTCGTCGCGACTGTCTCCGGTGAACAGTGTAGAGTTGTTCAGCTGGTCTTTAATCGCAATAATCACACCCTCGACAGTCGTGAATCGACCGCCCAAAGTTGCCGATCCAACTTCCAGTTCGAGTTCAGGGATCTCCAAGGTGCATGTCTCGGATTTCAGTAAATCTCGAGAAAAGTCTTCCTTGCCCGTGACTTTGACCTCAATTTTCACTCCATGTGGTTCAATTCCAGCGCCACTTTTAACTTCGTTTGTTCGATGTCCGCAAATTTCGCACGTCGTTGCCATTATCACTACCTCTTTGAAATGTGGAATTTCTATTAGTTTCGGGTTAAGGAAAATGTATAATTCATTTGAAAAGAATTATTCAATACAACAAATAAATAAAAAATATATTATAAAACAAAACTCTAAAACACATCGATTGAAAAAAGGATACTGGTCATCTTCATATTGGTCTCACAAGGACTGTTACACTCAGGACAGTTCGTCGGGAAGGTCAGAACTTCAGATTCCAGTTCCTCAAGCGGGAACTCTCCATCCTTGATAGGTTTCAACAAGACATCTTCGTTCTCCTCGTAAATTCCGAGAGAATGATTTTGTTCTTTCGTTCTTACAAACGTTTTCATCGTCAAGTGGGGATCCTTCTGTGGGTACTTGAGGTTTTCTATATTACATTTACCCGAGATGTCCTCGAAAAACATTGTAAAAGGCTTTTCAACATCCTTTAAGCTTCGCAGCTGGTTGATACAGGCGTCAATTTTTTCTGCAAGTGTAGGACTTGTTTCTCGCCTCTCATCTTGGTCCTGCTCCAGAGCTATTATACTTCTGTCTATAATTCCTTCAACAGTCGTGATTTCTGAAAACCAAAATTTATTCAAATCATAATAAAAACATCAAACATTCAAAATAAAAATCTCATAACAAGTGTTTTATATGAAAATGTGCAAATAAAAATGAACCTTACCTCCTTTTTGAGATCTAGCAGGTATTTCAAATTCTAAATGGGGAATCCGAATAGAAGTGAAATCCGATTTTATGACTTGTCGATTCAAGTCATCAGGATTCGTCACTTCTAAAATAAACTTGACTCCCTTTTCACAAATTTTGCCCGTATCCTGAGTCTCATTGTTTTTATATCCACAATGCTCGCACTCGAAGGATGACAGCATAACATCCTTATAATGAGGGATCCTCGTTAAAAACAGCCGAGTTACACCCTGAAACATGACACAAAATTAAAAACGTTGCAAATACGTACATATTTTAGTCACCCATATTTCAAACTCTCCAGTCCAAAGATCCCCGACGAAACAATGTTTTTACTCGTCACTGTTGACTTTTGATTTTTAAACAAACATTGCAATGCAAATTGAATCAAAACAAAAAGCTTTATGGAAAAATTGCAAACTGCAAAATGTCCATTTGTTTATAACTGCAGAGTTAAAAATAAACGGGTTGCGTAGTTGACAATTTATAGAAGCGTTACCTTATTAAATAAGGCAAGCAAAATGCAAGGTTATGATAAATTTGCAAGGTAGAGTATTCCAAAATAGTGACGACAACATAACCTAGTCGCGAGGAATTTCGACACCTTGTGCCGGTGTACTCACGTTTCGGCCGCAATTCATGCACAGGCTCTCGATCTCGGTGGTTTCAGGATCCTCATCATCGGCCGAGATGTCCCGAAAAATCGGCTTCTCGTTGTTGTGATTTCGCTCTGACATCGCTTACAAGTTGCGGGGGAGTTTGACAGTGACTTATTTGAACGCTGACTACGTTTGACCGAGCGGTCTCTTCAAGTATCCTGAGAGGCCCCACACGTGAGAACGACTTGTGACACGACCAATCGGCTGCTTCCAAAACATGCCGCTCTAACCTAACATTCAAATTGCAAAAATAAACGGTCGTGTGAAACAAAAAAGTTAGTTTCAGCTGTCGGAAAAAAATTAGCGTCCAACAATTGGTGAATCTTTTTGTAAAATCATCAAATTTCATTTGCGGTTTTCCTCATTTTGAGTGCTATAAAAGGTGCCAAAAGTGAGGTTAGGAATAGGCAGGTGGCGCCACTGTTGACAAAGGCAGTTCGTCTTCGTTTGTTTTTCTTTTTTTTTCTGACGAAAATTGTCATGTTATTGTTTCTACCAAAGGTAGCGAAGTTGTGCAGACATTTGAAGTTTAATTATTGTACGACATTTAAAGGTGGGGACTAAGAACAATTTTGTGTCAGTCATTTCCTTTCAGATTATTCATAGATAATTACATTTTGTTTTTTTATGCTTTTTCATTAGCACCCGTAAACGTTGAGATGGAAAAAAACAAAAATAATAAAAATATCGTTTGGATCGACATGGAGGTTTGTTCAATATGTTTAAAATTTTTTATTTACTTACCTGATTTGTTTTATACGTTGCAAATTATTTTTTATTATCACTATTATTTTTCAGATGTCTGGTCTGAATGTGGAGAAAGACAAAATTTTAGAAGTCGCCTGCGTGATCACAGACGGAAATTTGAACATCATCAGTGAAGAGGTAGATTTGGTGATTCATCAGCCTGATGAAGTTTTAAATGGAATGGACGAATGGTGCACACATCACCATAAAGCGGTAAACAATCACAAAATTATCAGTCTCTTATTTAAAACAAAGACTTGTAAAAAATTTTCAATGTGAAAATGTTTTTCACTTTTTAGTCGGGTTTGATAAAAGCGTCGAAGGAAAGTAAAATGACAGTAAAAGAAGCAGAAAATCAAATCATGAAGATGATTGAAAATTATACCTTACCAAAGACTTCTCCTCTGGCTGGAAACTCGGTTTATGTAGACAGATATTTTCTCAAGAAAAATATGCCCACTTTGGATGAATATTTACATTACCGAATAATCGACGTTTCTACTATCAAAGAACTTGCAAAGTAAGTTAAAAAAATATTCCAAACAATTTTAAAATATAATTTTTTAAATGTTTAATTTATAAAATATTTATTTATTTACCTGGCAAATCATTTTTCAGGCGATGGAACCCGAAATTGTACGATACCGCAGACAAAAAATCGTACAACCACAGAGCCCTTGACGACATAAAAGAGAGTATCCAAGAGTTACAATTTTACAGAAAAAACTTCTTAATTTTAAAAGAATAACAAATTGACAATTACGATCACAAAGATGTAAATAATAATCAACAATAAAATGTGTAAAGAAAAAACTGAAAGGAATTTTAAGATTGAAATTTTTTGCTCGGTCCTGTTCTCATTCAAATTGTAAGGTTTGTAGCGATGAGTCTGCGCCCTTGTGAGTAGGACTGTGCGCCATCTGCCAAAACAAAAATTCTCCATCTGTCACGTTGTACGAGACAAGGACAGTGCGACTGACAGAAACGCGCGCATGATTGCGGGGAACAAGCGAAATCGATTTTTGCTTTGTAGAAGTGTCAGAATATTTTTTGCGACTCCCTCAGAGGGTGTCGTTGTAATTGATTGTTCACAACATTCTCGACCATGGTTTTCATAAACCTGTACAAAACTCGCCGATTCAAGTCCAGGGACAGATAAAAATGAACTCAGATGCGGAAAAGTAAGGCCGGAGTTTTTGAACAAGTGAGCTTTCCTCGACCATAAACATGCCTCCTACAAAAGATAAACGTGCTATTAAATTTGTTATCACCGAGACTGACCGACACACCAAAGGTTTTACAATTTACAAAATCACCTCAATGGTACCTCGTCGCTTCTTTCTATCTCTTTCTTATTATTTATTTTTAATCATCATTTTATATTTTTATACAATATAATTACAATTGTTTATATTTACAGATCTGTTCAAAATCAACGCCAGACGTAATATCAAAAGTGTCAATTTGGAAACGTTATAGTGATATTAAAAAATTGCATTCCGCAATGAAACCTCTATACAGTTCTTTGAAAATCAAGGAAACGTATCCGAGCTTGGCAAAACCAAAGTTGTTCGGCCGTTTTGAGGCCGAGGTCATAGAAGAGCGACGGCTCTGCGTGTTAAATTTTTTAGAATTCGTCGGACGACACCGATCGCTTTTCACGAGCGAGATCTTTGTTAAATTTTTTGAGACGAGTGAATTGTCGTCAAAGAAACTCGATTATGCAGGCGGTCGTTCAGAAGACCAGAGGGACTTGGCGGAAGACGACGAGACAACTAGCAAAAATCGTTGGGAGCAGAGGAGTTCGAGTGTGACGCTGCACGACGGATCAGACCTTCCTAACTCGAAAGAAAACAGCTCGCAGTACATCCTGATCGCGGCTGCTCACATGAGCGCTGCTTTTCGACACGAGGCTATCGCCGAATACGAGGAGGCTTTTACACAGTACAAGCTGGGCATTTCTCACTTGCTCAACGGAGTTCAGGCGGACCCCGACCAGCACAGGAAAATGTTGATCCAACAGAAGATCAGCAAATATTTGCAACGGGCGGAGAAACTTTATAACAGACACTTGAATTGCAACGTCTCAGTATTAAACAAGCCAGTTAGCGAGCTGAAAAATTACAAGGTCGTTCAGGTTATGGGTTCCATGATGTTGGTCAAGGATGTCCTCAGGGGATTTACGAGAATCATCAAGGTGAGGAAATTTGTTGGATAATTTGATGGGTTCGATGAATATTTATTTCTCAACTAAATGAGCGTGGACGTTTTTAGACGGTGGAAAAAGTGGTCGGAGGACAGGAGGAGGCCAACCATTACATCCTCCGTGGGAAAGTACCGTATATGGTTCAACTATATGGCTGTGTGCAAACTGATACTACAGTATTTTTAATTTTACAGTACATTAGGTAGGGAGATTTTTATTCAATAACAATATATTTATAATCATAGGAAAACCATATCTGAAAAAAGAAATGTGACATTTATGTTGAAATATGAATACATATGTAAACGTGTTGAAATTTTATATGTGTGTTGAAATCTTCAAATCTGTGATAGTTTAGATTGAGTAACATTTCAAATTGGTTATCAAAAATTAAACTTCAGAGTGTTTCATAAGTTTCAATATAGAAGAATAACGAAATAAAAAAACCGTTTGTAATTGCAGCGGAGGCAAGCTGTGGGATTTTGTTGAAGAGCATTACAAAATCAGCGACAAGGGTAACAGCAAAAAGGGCCATTTTCGATCATCAAGTTGCGGTGCAGTTATGCAAATAGTTCCCTGTTTGGACGAATGTTCAAATGTAGAGTCGACCGACCCGTCGCTTCAGGGCCGATCGAACAGTTGTTCAGAGAGTTTGGCAACGAATCAGTTGTTGGAAAAAGCTAAGCAACTTTTGCAGTCGGTGAACGCGACGTTGAAGAAGAGCAATTCCATAGCGAGTCGTATGGATGAAACAGACAGTCTGAACGAGAGTCATTTGAAAAGAGCCGTTCAGCAGATCCCGACGATCAAAATTGACGACGAAAGTTTGACGGAGGAGCCAGAGAACGGCCTGGACGAAGAAAGAGACCTGAGCGAACGTTCCTTGAGCGACAGTTGCACGGACCTGAGTTCGATCAAGGATAATGACAATTCGCTCATGTGCGACAGTATAACTAGTGACACTCGGGTTACGTTTGGTCAGGAGATCATGAACGAATTTTGCGAATGGGAAAACAGCGTCGTGGTCGAGGAACCACCAACTTGGAGCATACCAGAACCAGTGGTTCAGAAGTGGGCTGCTCAGATCATCTGCGCCCTGGAAGCTCTCCACCAGCAGGACGTGATTGTCGCGGATCTAAGGCCAGACAACTTACTCATCACTCCGGACGGCCAGATTACCATGACCTACGTCGTAGCCACTCGCCGACGATATGAGCTCGCTCAGAACGCCTACCTTGCGCCGGAACTCAGACTTTTTATTCACCCCGTTGCCATTACAGCCGCCGCTGACGTTTGGAGCTTTGGAGTCTTGCTCTACGAGCTTCTGACTGGACTGGTAAAACTTCATTTGTTTAATTGAAATTTAATTTGTGTTTATCTGGTTTGTGTAATTAAACGCCATTTCGTTTTAGCAATTCCAGCAGAAACATCTTGGCGAGTTTCAGTCTTCTTCCATTCTAAACATTCCAGATTGCCTCTCAGAAAATGCTAAATCTTTACTACACAGTGTGAGTTTAAATAAATGAATAAATTGAAAAGTTAATTTATTTAGAATATATTAAATGCTAAATATAAGTTTGGAAGAAATGAAAATAAATGTACATTCGTATGTTTCAGATTTTAAAATATTCCCCCAGCGAACGCCTAACGATTCCCGAAGTGAAACAGCACTCGTTTTTCGAAACCATCGATTGGCTCAGCCTTCTGAACTACTGAGTGTTAAATTGATTTCCGTTCGTTAATGGAATTGTTAACTGCGTGCCATTTATGTGACACTGTTAGGTATTTATTTTTGCAATTGTGTACAAACACCACTGTTTTATATCAATGTATTTATTTTTCATTGTAAATTTCATGACGCAATCAAGAGAGTATTACAATTTTCGTTCGTTGCATTTACAAAGTTTAAAACGTATCTTACATATTTAAAGAAAAAGATGGTTTGAATAAAATCATTTATTTTTATTGAATCCAGTCCAATTTATTTATCAATACCCCCACGACGCGATGCTATTTCAGTGAATCAATTCAATTTCGCACAGAAACCAACGTGTTTAAATTGACGATCAAAAAGATCAACTTTCTCGTTTCATAAAACAAGCACCGTGCGTTCGTCAACGTTTCAACAATTTTCATTTCTCTATAAAAAATATGAACTGAAAGTTGAACGTTCTTTTTTCATTGCTTTTTTTTTCTTTTTTTTTCATTTATTGGAGCACCGCAGCGTTTGCGGCTATACTGGGATTATTAACAACTTCTCCCAAACTTTCAAGCAGTTCTTTCCTGTAGTCATCGAAGTCGCCATCGATCTCGTTGATGTCCTGGTTTTCGATTACGTAAAGACAACACTCGGTGTCCCTGATGAGTCTCTCGTCGTGAGAAACTATGATGACACCACCCTTGTACCCATTGATGGCATCTGCCAAGGCATCGATGGACTCAATGTCCAAATTGTTCGTCGGTTCGTCGAGGATGACCACGTCGGGCGCCATGAGACACAACTCAGCCAAAGCAACACGAGCTTTTTGACCTCCCGAGAGATCTTTCATCTTGATGGTGTGCGCGTGCGAACTCAATCCAAACGTTCCGAGTTGTTTTCGTGCCTTCTCGTATTGCAGATCAAATAGACGCATTAAATATTCAGAAGGAGTTTCTTCAGCTGTTAGATGCTCTCCGGAATGCTGATCGAATCGACCTATCCTCTGGAAATAAGATACATAAATCAAAATTTGAAAGATTCGATAAATAAATATTATTTTAGTTATGAAATATTTTTCATCTAATTACTGTTGCAAATTTTTTTTATTGTAATTAACTTACCAGTCTGTGATTTCTGATAGCTTCGCCTTTTTGAGGACTCAATTCACCGCACAACAATTTCAAAAATGTTGATTTCCCCACTCCATTGGGACCAACTATAGCTATACGAGAACTCAGATCTATACCAAAATCAACGTCGATAAAAAGTGGCTGTTGTCCCTCATAAGCGAATGTTACACCTAAAATTTGTCATGCAATCAATTATGAAACTTTCTCAATTGACAATGCAAAGAAAAATGAATCAATGTTTATGAACAAACCATGAAGACCAAGAATAGGTGGTTGCAAAGGCGGAGGATCCGGGAAACTAAATTTAACAATATATTCCCTGGGCTTTTGCAGCAGTTCCTGAGGTCCACTGTCCTCCTCCTGTTTCTGCAATTTCGTCTTGTTTTTCTCCTGCTTTCTCGTGAGCGCTTCCTTCTGTTTTTTCTCAGCCTGCTTTTTACTCTGGCCCGAGGCTTTCAAGTCCTTCAAACGTTTTTCCTGCTTCTCGTAGGCCTTGATCTGCTCTTTACGTTTTTGCACGTACATCTTTTTGAACATACTATAATTTCCCTTGTAGTAAAACAGTTTGAACTGATCAAGATGAATGATATCGGTGCAAACATTGTCAAGGAAACTCTGGTCGTGAGATACAACGAGCAACGTTTTCTTCCAACCTTGGAGATAGTTGTCCAACCAAATGACGGCGTTCAGATCCAAGTGATTCGTCGGTTCGTCAAGCAACAATAAAGTTGGCTCGAGGAAAAGTGCTCGTGCCAGAGAGACACGCATTCGCCAACCACCAGAAAAGTTTTTCGTCGCTCGATCTTGCATCGACCGACTAAATCCCAAACCAGCCAAAATACGACGAGCGCGTGGTTCAGCAGAATCTGCGCCTATTATTTTTAGTTCTTCGTACACCTGAAACGGTCCAAATTGTATAAAACTTTAATAGTAACAGGTTAATACATCAAATAATTATTAAATACATAGTAGATAAGAAATTAAAAATTTTGAAAATACTTTTTTTTTTCTTTTTGTGCAAAATTTATTTTACCTCCTGCAATCTTGCTTGGACAGACGAGTCGCCCTGTTCGATCAATTCTTCCAACTTTTTACATTCCGCCTGCAATTCTTTACACTTAACATCTGCGTTTAGGACTACTTCAACAGCCGGCGTGTCATCAGCAATGACTTCTTGCTCACAATAAAGTACATCTATGTTCGGAGGAATGGCCAGAGCTTTTTTTGCTATATGTCGAAGCAAAGTAGTTTTTCCATGACTGTTTAGAAAAAACATCCAAAATAAGTCTTTCAATATGTGACAAAACAGAATCAATAAAAATATAAATAATATTTACAACGAGCAACGTTCATTTACAAAAAACAATTTCTGAAACTTTAGAAGATGGAAGTTTAAACTTCAAACTTGAAAAATGTGTCCCAAATTTAAATTACCCGTTAGGACCAACTAGGCCATATCGTCTCCCTTGTGCGATAAGCAGACTAGCATTGGTGAACAATTCCTTTCCCTTGGCAGCGATGCTGAAATTTTCAACTTTGATGTCAACTGCATTTTCCAATTGCAATTGACCACCGCGGACTTGGCTGGCAGCTTGTGAGATGGTGAAATTCGATTCCAACTCACTGTGGCCCTGGCCACCAGTTTTTGTGAGCATCTCAATCGTCCGCTCATACTCCTGCTGTTTCTTTAATTTCTTCTTCTCCTTGTGCGTTAATTTTTTCTTTCCCCCGGTTTCCTCGACCTCGAGGTCGGCAATTTCTTTTGTCACTTCCTCCATTTCACCGTTCGAACGAAAAACCTCACGGTATATCGTTGTCTAAAAATGAGGTTAAATGTTACACTCTGGCACATGCAGAGCAGCACATGTCCACTAACACAACTTCAAAAAGTGACATTTGTGTGACACGCGAAACGAGACAAGATGTCAAAGTTGATGCTCCGAATTGCGGCAAATGATTTTAGCGACGTCTGTCGGACGTGAGGCCGAAATAAAATGATGACGAAGAAGTGGGAACAATTTAAAACTAACCAACAAAAAGTCAAATTAAAAAATTTGGTTTCAAAAAATTTACAAATAGGACAACTTTTAAAAATGTTTTCAAGAAAAAAAAATTAAAATTATCAAACATTCAAACAGGTTTTTTTTTAGGTTTGAAAATTTGTCAACCAGATCAAAGTCTCAAAATTTTATTTTATTGAAAAAATATAATGTTTGTCATATTTTTGATAAGGAGAAAAAAAAATGATTTTTTATACCGGATGAATATTTATTAGAACTCTCGTTTTGTTAAGCAACGTCTGCAGTTTTTGCAAAAAAAAGTTCAGATTCCTTACGGAATCATATCATTATTAATTAAATTAAAATTTAACGTTTTTGAGTATGTTTTATGATTAACGCAATTGTGAATGTGTAAAAAATATTTTTTCTACTTTTCCAATTGAATTACCATACGATTGTGGATTGTATTTCAAATTTTGATCCCATCGCATCTCTTATCTCGGAGAATACGATCCTCCATGAAAAACTGTAGAATAAATTGGCCTTGTTATTCTGGAGCAGCGTAGTCATGGAAACAGCGCAAAGCACATTGGAAATGAAACTCCACGTTTAACAGATTGAACGGAAAGAGTGTGAGTTAAAGACTTGAGAAAAAAGGTGCTTCAGTTGAGTCTCTCTGCTTTTGGCATTTAACGTTATTGATTTCTTACTTGATAACAAACTAAATGGAAAAAAATAAGTACGAGCACTCTGGATTTGCTTTTCAAACAAAAACTTTTCCAAGTCATTGTTTCTTAAAGAGTATAAAAAACCACAAATGGTTAACTAATGCCTGCCAATTATTTTAATAATAGAAAAACGCAATTCACTCACTTGAGGTTTTATCAGAAACACGGAATTAAATAACATCAAATTCAATTATCAAATCAACTTCAAGTTAAATCAGTTTAATTCCACCCGAAAATAATAAACAGAAATAAAGATGCAAATGACTCGTTCTAAAAAAAAACGACGGAATATTTTAATTGCATAATTAATATTTTGATCGCAAAATCCCAACTTTGCATCAAAATGATATGAAAAATTATTTTAAACTCGTTATGTCAAGTTGCGAGTAAAAAAATTATTTCAAAAAACCTTGATTAATCCCTTTAGAATGGACGAAAAAGTTGATCCGTTATTGCATAAGGTGATTCAATAATATTATTTAAAATTATGTCATTATCATAATTGTCGTTGAACATTTTTATGCTTTATCGATATAGTGGTAGATTTTGATGAAACTTATTGATCACGTCAAAGTTGCAATATTCCTGCGTAGAGTGGGTACATATCAGTGGTGGGGTTTCGTGTTAATGCTTGATGCTGAGGAGGACTCGCGTCACTGACTCGCGAGCTTTCATACCGGACGAATGTTACATCAATTGATACCCATCGGTGGTACACAATAAACAGTGCTCACGGGTCATTCGCATCGCTCCATATCTTTGCTCTTCAAATTTACACTCAAAAAAGGTACGTGAAATATTTGATTTCCATTTAAATTAAAAAATAATCAATTGAAAAATGAAATTCATATTGAATTGAAATTATTAATTTTCGTAACAGTCTTCAAAACAATCATTTCTAATTCGATTTTAATTTATTTTATTCCCGAACGTTGGAACAGAAGAGAACTAGGAAAATGGCTAAAAAGGGGTAAAATAAAAACTGCATGTAAATGGTGTTTTTTGTGTGTTTTTGAATTTTTTAAAAAAGAAATATTATTTTGTTACTTGAAGCAGGAAAAATGATTACGCATTATAAAAGGATTTTCTGTTTATCTCTCAAACCAAACAAGATGCAATTCAATTTTAAAAATAAAACTTGAAAATCTCTCTCGCTGAATCCCCGCTGAGCACAACCTCCTACCGAATAAATGTTCGCACTGTAATTTTTTTGTATTTAATTTTATTATGTTTTTATTATATTGAGTTTGAATGCGATTTATATGTAAATGATGTTTCATTCCGTGATTAAAAACAAATTAAAAACAAAACGCTGGTGTCACAATGAGTATTGCATAAATAAAAGCAAGTGGTTTCAATATCTGCACAAAAAATATAACAATAGACGTTAATGGAGTCAAAAGAAAGTAACCGAAGCAACAGCGCGATACCTCTCTATTTGTCACCTTGATCTATATAAATTTTTCATTTTTTCAACGTACGTATCATTGATCCAGGATTTGATTTTGATTGTGGCATTATTTATTTTTATTGCAATTAATCCGTCGTTGCGAACGAGGGCATGAACCAACGTTGTTAAATTAAATTAATTACTATGAGAAAAAATATTGAAACCTTGAATTTCTATGAACTCAAATTATAGTCTATGGATAGTTATATGAGGTTTTGTGAAACCCGAGCCTTTTACCTGTCAAAGTAAATATTGTGTAATTATTGTTATCAAATTCAAGTCCAGTAATAAATTATGACTAAATTATGTTTCCAACCTGTTAAAAAAATCGAGAACGTTAGAGAAAAAAAAAAAAAAAAAAAAGATTCAATGGCAGTAAAAAATAAAATTAAGACGTCAGATATCGGCTACCAAAATCGTTGCATGCAAAATTGCAACGAAACAAAAACATTTATGACTAAACCACTCTCACTTCGCAAGGTTGATTACTCTAAAATTCACAGATCACTGACTCCTTTCATAACTTCAAACGGATAAAATTTCAAACTATTTATTTAACCGGCAATTGATTGCATCCACGTTATTCGTGGGCTTGACCATTTTTCTCATGAATATTGATATACAAATTTCCCAATTCCAACACCCAATAATCGAACAAATTGAATCACGCTTAAAAAAATTGTGTATTTCCTCATTAGTTCCTGGAAAAAAGATATAAAAAAAGAAAAAAAAAGAACAGATCCAGAGTTGCATAACGTTGCAAAATCATCCGAATGGTTTTTGTAATTTATTCGGCCCCTTTTTTATATTCAGCTCAGTTTTAATCTAAGCACGATTTTTTAACGTTCAAAGTTAATTGTTTTATTTGTTGTTTACAAAATGCATGCCAATTAGAACTGTAATCCTCACATGAATGAATCGAATGAAACTTTAACAAATAAGTCATGGCCACGAGCCACCAGCAATGTTTGCTAACTTTTACTTTTCTCACGTATCATAAAAAAAATAACAAGCAATTATTATTTATCTACTTCGACTCGTCGCGATTGTTCAATCTTTGATTAATTTATTGTGACTGATTATAAAGCCGGGGAACATTTTATTGACAAGTTTGTATAAACATCTTTCAGGATTTCCAGCTTGGACAGCGTCATGGATTCTATGGCATTCAAGGAATTCGCCGGGGAGATGGCTCATTTTATCACGGAGTATCTTGAGAATATCAGAGACAGGTTGGATTTTTTTCCTCTCTCTCTTTCAATTTTCGTAATAACAGCTTATTAATTAACTGGACTTTTTTAATTTATTGAAATTGAGCTGTATAAATAAATAATATAAATAATTTGTATTAATTCTTAGGAGGGTCTTGCCCTCGGTTGAGCCCGGATATATGAAACCCCTCGTACCGGAGGAGGCTCCAGTGGTAGGTGAAAATTGGCAGGATATAATGGCGGATCTCGAACGTGTTATTATGCCTGGAGTAAGTTAATAATGTTATAACAAAAAAAAATATATATAAAACACGATTAAAAAATGGGAATACATTTGTGGTTGATTTTTAATGCTAAATTTTGTATGTGTAGGTGACCCACTGGCACAGTCCAAAATTTCACGCGTACTTCCCCACAGCGCAATCGTATCCAGCCATTGTGGCTGACATGTTAAGTGGAGCCATCGCCTGCATAGGATTCACTTGGGTATAATATAAAAAGAGCCGTATATTATTAATATGATTATTCCGCCTGAGTTATTTCATCTGAAATGAACAATTTGATGAATTCAGATTGCAAGCCCCGCATGCACGGAGCTGGAAGTAATAATGCTCGATTGGCTGGGTAAAATGTTGGACTTGCCGAAAGAATTTCTCGCCTGTAGCGGCGGCAAGGGTGGCGGAGTGATTCAGGTAAGTTCGAAAGATAAAAAATTAATAAAATCACAAGCACCGAAGCTCAACAGTTTCCCTTCATAAATAAAAGCACGAGCGAGAGCCGACAAGATGAATGACTTTGTGTGATAAATTATTTATGTCTTTTCTAACTGATGAATTGTATCGATCATTTTTGTTAGGGTACCGCGAGTGAAGCTACGCTGGTGGCTCTGCTGGGCGCCAAATCGAGGAAGTTGCAACAAATTAAACAACGCCACCCTGATTGGAAGGAGAGCGACATCATCGGCAAATTGGTCGCGTATGCATCAAGTACGTTTCACAGTCGCTAATCAACTTGTCGCATCGGATTCAAAGTTGAGCCGATCGATATTCAGCCACCGTCTTTGCCACGTTGCGAATCGGTTCGGCTAATTGTGTACGGTAGAAACTGACATTTCTGACGTCTCAGAATAAGTTGCAAACCATTAAATCATAATGCGGATTTATCAAGGGTGACGAGAAAGAGGAGGGACCAGGAAATCAGTTTATCGAATAGCAGCACTTTGTTGTCATAGAAACGCGCGATATCCATACCCTCTCCAAGCACGGAGATCATAATCACCGTGTCTGTCTCGTCAACACGTACGCAACGAGTCTAATTACGGATGCACTTACAATTTAATTCATACACCGTTGTTTGTTTTCGTTCATTCATCTTGTTCAATGAATCGGAAGAGCTGCTTTTAATGAACTAACTTAACTTTTGAACCTAGTCAGAAATAGCGCAACGATATCTTTATATATAGTATTTCAACCACATGTAGAGTAAATACGTTATTAGATGACATATTTGGTAGTATATATGGTCCATATTAGTAACTTCATATGTGTCATATCAATATTGTATTTGTTTACTAATAGAATCGATATATATAGTTCCATGTGCTGTTCATATATGTCACCAATTACTAAATGCGTAAATATCACAAATTCGAGATATACATAGGACTATATAACATATGCGTTATATATATGGGGCTATATAACAAATATGCGTAACATATTTAAGATGCTAAATTTCATAATGCGTGATATATATGGAGTTATATAACACACATGCGTGAAATATCTATGGCTCTAAATATCATAATTGCGTAATTGATATGGCGCCATATAATTCATGTGCGAGAAGTGTGTGATATAGGAACCATTATACATGGGGCAATTATGTTCTTTATAAAAAAATTCTACTTCCTGAGATAAATCGAAAAATCGAGTTTCTAGATTAAAGTAATGTAGCTTGTAATTGATGGATTTTTAGATTAGCATTTTGTGCAAGCTAAAATGAGAATGAATGGATATGAATATTGAAATTATATTAGGTGTGATTTATTTTAGGTCAAGCCCATAGTTCAGTAGAGCGAGCTGGATTATTAGGTGGCGTAAAGTACCATCTCGTTGAACCAGATGCACAGAACAAACTACGCGGAGAAGCATTGGCTGAGCAAATACGCATTGATAAAGAGAATGGTTTAATTCCTTTCTATGTAAGTCGGTTTCTAGTTGAATCAAACTTTTTGATCTAAAAAAGAAAAAGATCCAAGAAGACATTTATTGAACGAAATTTGTATTCAGTCGCAACTTCAAATTTTGATGCGACGCTTTTGTATGTCTCGACTTTTCTCAGAGATAATTACTGCAGGAAATGTTTTAGAAAAAACGTTTTCGTATTCACGTTTGAACATTTCAATTACTATTAAAGTGGAAGAACGTTTTGAAACCATCAAAAAGAGACAAAACTTTTTGTTATATACTATCCATGAATGAATTACAAAATGAGAAAAAAAATGAAAAAAAAAAAATGAAATGTTATTCTAATAGAATTCATTATAAGTAAGTGATTAATTCAGTAAATTTTATTTTTTGGTGTTTTTAGGTAGTTGCTACGTTAGGCACAACAAGTTCCTGCGCTTTTGACAGAGTGGATGAGATCGGACCAATCACAAATGAAGAGGATATTTGGTTACATGTCGATGCAGCTTATGCAGGTATAATTTAATTTTAATTTAATTTTTTATTTTGTTTTCATTTCTATTATATTATTAATTTAATTATTTTGTAAATACTTTTTTATATGAATGAATAAAATTAAATTAAATTAATATTAATGATTGAAGATGAATATATGAACTTTGTTTTTTTTTAGGTTCAGCATTCATCTGCCCCGAGTTCCGTTATTTGATGAAAGGAATCGAGCGGGCGGATTCATTCAATTTCAACCCCCACAAGTGGATGCTGATCAATTTTGATTGCTCGGCCATGTGGCTGAAAGATCCCACTTGGGTGATCAATGCCTTCAACGTGGACCCACTGTACCTAAAACACGATATGCAGGGCTCAGCTCCGGACTACCGTCACTGGCAGATCCCACTTGGTCGCAGATTCCGAGCCCTCAAATTGTGGTTCGTCTTGCGACTGTACGGCGTTGAAAATTTACAAAAATTCATCAGAGGCCATGTCGCTCAAGCTCACGAGTTTGAAACTTTGCTCCTCTCGGACTCGAGATTCGAGATCGTCGCCGAAGTTATAATGGGATTAGTCTGTTTCAGACTCAAGGTAACAACTGTGATATTAAAGACTCAATTTTAACTGTGATATTAAAGAAAAAACCTCTTCCCCCAATGTTTCTCATTTCATTTATTTTTGTTCACTTGTTCATGAATCGTTAATGAGTTTCCGTATTAATTTTGTGACTGATCAAAAGGTTTTCATATTTAAAAGTTTTGACATGAAATATAAATGAGATTCATAATTGAATTGAAATCAAGAGTAACGATCAAATTGTATATTAATTATTATCGTTGCAAATTTAATTAAACTCAATTATCAATTTATAAGGAAACAAATGGTTGATTGAAATAATTGTTGATCAAATGAAATAATTTAAATTGACTATTCGATATTAATTTCAGGGTTCGAACGACCTGAATGAGGCGTTGCTGAAGAAGATTAACGGCGCAGGCAACATTCATCTGGTGCCATCGAAAATTCGCGACACATTTTTCCTGCGACTGGCAATTTGTTCGCGATTCAGCGAGAGCAAGGATATTGTCTACTCGTGGAACGAGATAAAGCAGCGCGCGGACGAGCTGCTCGACGAATGGTCCATCGCAAAGTGATGGCGTGCTCGCATCACTCGAAGCTGCCGGGCTTTATCTGCCGTTAATTGTAATCAGTCCTAATTTATTGTTCGATTGTTTTTCGGGGCATTCCGAATGGCCATTTTCAGTTTCTCATTTCCACTGTTTTACAATTCTGAATAACTGAAAGAAACGGATCCGACGGACAATTGTAACATTCAATTTTGTTCGATTCGCATTTGGTACAACACAAAACAGCCATTGTGGTGTATTGCGAGTCAACAGCATTGATACCGCGCGATTATTGTTATTGGTGGCGTTGATGCGAGTCCCATCTTCAATCTCCTATCGTGATGCTCGAATTGCAACGAAAACTAAACAGCAATGACAATACAGCCATGAAGCATGCCTTTTGTATGTTAAACTTCGCTTAAAGACTCAGTTTCAAAAGCCGCTCTCTCTCTCTCTCTCTCTCTCTCTGTAAGCTCGACTTTCTATTTTGCAATGTTGTTTCGAGTGGAAAAATAAAACAGCTCATTTTATTATTTTCGCGACATTTGAAACTGGGATCTGAAATATTATTTTATAAATTCGCATGGAATTTGTTTTCAGAGATGATAACGTGTTTGAACATATTTTAATATGCCATTTACATTTTGATCGAACGTTTTTCGAGATTTTCATTGCATTTGCAAGACATTTTTATGGGACCAGAAGGAAGAAAGTGACAAATTGTGACTTATCGCCATATCAAATTTTTGAAATCAAATTTAAATATTCTTTCGGAATTTTAAATATTGTTTATTTTTTGGATTGTTCGTGTTTACCAGTTTGAGATTCTTGTTATTTGTATGAAATTTATACTTTCATCTTTGAAAAAGTTACGACCTGCTGTGTGTGATAAAAAAAAGTCACAAAATAGCAGGATAAAAATATGGAAATGATTGTTATTATACATTTATGAACTGTTTGTAATATAATGTAAATAAAATTGTTCCGAGCGTGAGTAATCCTTTCATTTTATAACAAAAGAGCCCGCATGTTTTTTATCAAAAAATAAATGTTACAAAAGACATTCTCTCATGCGACAGAGATATTACGTTATGTGATATTTCAGAACGAAGTTAAAATAATATGACCTTTCTTTTCCGCAAATCTCATCTTTTCACTCGTAAATGCTCGTTTTGATATTTCTCTAGGTTATCACGAACCCATTAAAATTATCACCCAAAATACAAATCAATTAATGATTTCTTTAATTTTCGCCACGATAAGATTCGGTCGGTCGATTTTTCAACTATCATTTTACAAATAAAAATTGTCAACAAAGTTGCTAACGATTGACTAAAAATATCTACATTACTTTTTTCAACTACAATTTTTCCTGCCATTTTACTCGAATCTCAACTTGCTATTGCAAAATATATCGCCGACAATACTCGTTTTGCATTCAAAGAAAAACCTAATTACTAAATTCCTTAATTGTATTTGATATTTTGCGATGACACTAAAATTCTGTTGCGCAACGTCGATTACAAAGTTTTAATCAGAAACGTTGGGAACGAGTTTCAATGTTTTTTCAATATTCAAGAACAATTCACACACGGGATTTAAACTTTTGTGAATTTCCTTTTAAAACTCCGTCTGACCTTGGACGCGATTTATCTTTCCCTTTTTACTTGATTTGAACGTTTGAAATTAAAATGCCACTTGATTTCCATGTAAGGCGTTCACGCTGAATCGAATTAACTTTTTTCCTTTGCACCTCGGCGTCAAACTTGTGTAACAAAATTGCAATCGCGATTCGACAATCGAGTCAATTCGAGAACGGGCCAGATTTTCAATTTGGTTTTTTAATTTCGCTGAAACAAGAAATCATTTAGAATGATAACAAAAGCCCAGACAATACGAGTCAATGAAATTGCAGCACCTTTTGTCGGATAGACAAGACCGCTATTGGCCTGCGCGAAGCGGCCCGCGCGTTTGCGCTACAAGTTCTAAGGGCTGTCGGGCGCGGGTACAGCAAGAAGCGCTGTTATCGTTGGATGCTGATCGTGATTTCAGTAGCAAGGTTGTTGTTCCAACATGGCTCTCAGTTGACCATCCCTACAAATTCAAACCTCAAAATTTAATCAATGACAAATTACCGCAAAACCAATCATTCCATACCGTGAGTAAATCCCATTTCAATCTAATCATTGTCATCTCTCATCCTTTCACTAACTGTACAATACCCGAACAACCTTCAATCATCAAACAATAAAAATAAACTGATCGAGAAAAAAAAATAAATATTCAATCGGCATTGATTATGTTTCAATAACCATAAATACATATTTCATTGAAAACAATTTTTTTGATTGAAATTTGTGATAATTTTATAATTGAATGATTGGAAACGAAAATATTGTTGTTACTGAAAAAGAAGCAAGAAAAAATGTAAGAAAAATAGTCAGGTGGAGATTTTTGTTTTCCGATGGAAAATCGGGGTCTCTCTCTATCTCCGAGGATGGGGCGGCTGCTGCTTCTTCTGTCTTATTTGGCGGCTGACGCGCGTGTGCGCACTAGGCGGGAGAAAAACGAAATGCTGTGCGCCTTCTTGGCTGTCAAATGCTAGTTATCCTCGAGACTCGGTGGTGATTACGCGCGCGCGACGTCCTGCCCGAACGATTGGGAGAGATTGAAAATAATCGTCGAGCGTGGGTCACAAGCAAAGGTCCTTAATTACCGAACTAATCTCGCTCTGATAACAGTTTTGGATCGCACAAAACTGCAAACTTTCCAGCTGACATTCGATCCCACACTCGCTCTCCTCAAACCGGTTAGCCTATCCTTTCGTAGAGCGCACAGTACCAAGCGCAACGTGCTCACGCGGCCTCTACAACTCGCTTGCAAATATTCACGTTATTCTTTCAATTTGAGATGCAATTTATTCGCACGTAAAGTAAGTAACTTGTTCAATTTAATTTTTCCATTTCCAATTCTCAATTTCCATTTTTAAGAACAATTCAGTTAGCATGATTTTCAACTCTGCTTTTCCGCGTATTATTTCTCTCACTTTTGTTTTTTTTTTTGTTATTTTTTTTTCAACAGCAAAAAACGTTCTGCATTCAGTGATTCTATTTTGAAATTGATTTACAATTTCGTTAATAATCATGTTAATTTTATTATCAACATTAGGAATTTGCTTTGCATTCCCATTACGTCATGAGATTGCAAGTTCAATTCGCGATCTAATAATTTGCAAAATTATGATAAGATCAATATTTGTAAGCGAGGGTTTGCATGAGTAATTAAAAAAAATTACTGATAAAAATATGCAACGTCGGATGGCGAATGTTTGAACGGGTGTTCAAATAATAATTAAACAAAGTTTAAAGGAATGAGATCAAAGTAAACCCTATGGTATTACTTAGTCACATACAAAATGGATTAAAAGTATTCAACTTGGGATACACGCGATTATATGAGTTTTCGAGTGATTTGTTTTAACAACAGAATTAAAATCAAATTATGAAACTTTTTATCAACGCCTGTTTTAGAATTGAAAGAACAATTTTTTAATATAATATCGTACGGGAAAGACATTGATTTTTCATTAAACCTCATTGTATATTGGATTAACCACAAGCTTACAATACGCGAGTGCAAGTACTCAAATCTAATTTGAGTGGTGTGAAAAAAAAAAGAATAATAATACAAAAAGTTTGAAATGAAAAAATTGGGAAAAAATTAATCTGGCTGAAAAATGTGATTTAATAACAAGTGTTGCACGAGTTAAATTCAATTTAACGATCTTGTAGACTCATTAATCAAAATTCTAATAAAAACGTACGTAGAAAAAGAAAAAAAAACTGCATATGCATAATTGTAATACAATTGCATACATTAGTCGAGAAATGTTTATCATTCCATTGCTAAATGCATCATAACAATAAAAACTTGATAAAGAAAAAACATTATCTGTTCAAAAATAAAATATATATATATACGAAGAGAAATAAATGGCAAACAAACATTCGAGTGTTAAAAATATTTCTATATTTCATTTCAACTTTGAAGTTTTGCAAGATTTTGATGTTCAATAGCCTCTTGGAAGGTGGAAGAATCCATACGAAAGTTTTTCATTGATTGAATTCAAGTTCAAAGTCTTCCAGACCATCGGGAGCAACTTTCAAATTTTAATCCTCAATGTAACAATTAATAATTCACAAGTGTCTTGCGGCTTTTTGCTGCAACAAACATTTCGAGATTGAAAAGAAACCGCAGCTAAATTAATTGCTTGCGAAATTTGATACCAGAAGGAAAATTTGTCTGCTAACGAGAAATTTACATTACTCTACTATTCATACATGCTTGATTTTGGATTCTATTTTGGCATGACCTGGCAAACTTTAACATACGATGGAACAGAGAATAAGATAATTAAAGCATCACTTATTTGAATGTCCAAAAATAGACAAATTGATTCTTAAACGTTGTTGAAATTTAAAAATAAAAGAAAAACAAATCAGCCATTCCGATTTGTTTGATTCAGCACATTTTTTTACAAAAGAATTTTTTTTTCGTTTCAAACTATTCGAAATATTATGATTGAGTAAGCCGTGAGCTGAAAAATAAATCTGTCATCAATTTGAAAATACTTTCATTAAATAAATTGTTTATAAAATTGTGTCAGCGACCTGAGGGTAACGTTTAATTGAAAAAGCTTTTTGTAAGATGACACGTTAGAGAGGGAAGAATGCGCTGACATGACAATTTATCGGAGCCAGCGATAGTCTCTTGAAAAACATTGTCGAAACAAGTATATTGTGCAATGCGGGTGTATTTTACTGTAAAAAAAAAGTATCGCAGTGGGTCGTCAATTTGAGTCTCAAGTTATTTTTTTTTTCTCTCTCTCTTTAAAGCTCCACGCAAAATTAAATGACAAACTCTACTGAGCCTACTTATACACCATATATCCGCAGGCTATTGAATCGATAGAAGAATAATTGACGCGAGATTTTTAAGAGCTTATCACAAAAATAGAACCGCGCCGGCACTAAAAAAATAAAACTTTACTTGGATTAAAAAGCTTTTGTACAAGCTTTTATACTCCATAGAAAAAAAAGTTATACAAAATAAAAGGAAAAATAAGCACCAAAAAGTGTAATACATTTTTGTTCAATTTTTCGGTTCTCACCACAGAGTTCTAATTTGGTTACAATTTAAAACGATTTCGTATTTAAAGTAACAGCTTTAATATGTGCATTTATAGGATGAAAAAAAAAAATAATAAAAAAAAGGATACAGTTTAAAAAAAGTAATCTTCCGCCAAGAAGTTTTGATTTTTGGCTGCCATTCAAGAAGGAAATTGGTCTTGGGCCAAGAGTCGTATAATAAATGATTGATGATTTTACAACGAAATAAAATATCAATTCATGATGAGAAGAAAAAGAAGATTTTGTTTCTGTTTGGTGTATGCATTTTGTATAATTTGTAATTTCGATTTAATTGTTTGTTTCAGAGGAGCAATTAGGCAGTTGGTTAATGAACTCTAGTATATAATGTTTGCGACGAGAGAGAGTGCATTTGTGATACGGTTTTGTTCTTCAAGCTCCGAGTTGTGCAAAAGATCAAGCCGAGAGTGCACGCCGGATTACAAAACACATCAAAACAGCACGAAATCTTAAAGGTCTATTCAGTTATGGTGTCTCGCACATGCAATGACATTAGCCGCAGTCAGGGCACTGTGGCATCGGGCCCACCTTTACAAAATATTGCTCTTTGCTGTTTTCATGCTCATAGGTCTTCAGTACCTCATTAGCAGTGTGCTCGACCGACATTCTCTCGAAACTATTTTCGCTGTCAAAACGTCAAGGTAAATCTGACACTTGTTTCATATCACAAATGTTTGCTCTCCAATTAATAAAACAACGCCCCTATATCGATGACCGCAACTATTTAAAATTCAATTTTTTCCCTTTAATCAATTAATAATTTGTTTGTTTAATGTCTTTTATGAATAACAAATCATATTTTTCGTTTTTGATACAAAAGATTGTATATAGTTTATAATATTGAAGTATATTTTATAGTCCATATATAAACTATGAGTTTATATGATGAATAAATACTGACAATGATCCTTCCAACTAAAATCAATAATACAACGGCATTTTGAACGAATGATTTTAAAGCCATTTCGGAGAGACATTTATTTTAGAACTGTCTTTTAGTTAATTGACACTCAACAGAATCGTTCTGTGTGGATTAAATTTACAGATTCCTGGATCACTCCTACCACCCGAGGGGATTAATAATATATGGTCGAATAACACCGAGCTATCTTGTGAATAACGTTTCCACGACGACTGCATCAGCAGTTGTAGCACAGTCGGGCAATTTTTCCAAGCCAGAATTAATTTCAACAATGGTATCCACAAACAAAACCGCTATACCGCCGGCTCGCAACGTTTCCAGCGTAAATACCACGGACAACTCATTTCTACCACACTGCCCGCCTTATCCACCTAATCTTGGTACACATTAGCAACATCCAATTCAGAACCAAAGAGGAATTAATTTTTTGTCAACCCATTTTTTTTAACGGAGAAAAAATATGTTTGTTACAGTTGGCCCTCTTAAAGTGGAACTGTCGCCTCCAGAGATGTCGGAGATGGAAAAAGTGTTCGCGGAGGTGAAACCAGGTGGTTTGGGCTCGCCGTCAAATTGTATACCTAAATACCGTGTCGCCATAATTATACCCTTCCGGGATCGACTGCAACATTTGCACACACTTTTATACAATTTACACCCGGTCCTTCTTAGGCAACAGATAGAGTACCAAATTTTCGTTATTGAACAGAAAGGTGAGTTATGAAGTAATAGATCTGATATAGTACATCTTCTTCATATACATATACGAAAATGATGAAGATATGATGATGCATCTTATAAAACGAAAAAATCAATATGTATAATGATATACATAGACAATATTATATCAGATGTATAAAATCAAGTTACATAAGTTGAAAGTTCAATTCTGCTTGAAAATTTACGAAACATGAAGTGAATTATATATAATTCTATAATTTATAATACATTCAAAAGCAAAATTTAGTTGGAAATGTTGAATTTTAGTTGAATTAAATAAATGAAATGAATTTTAAATGAAAGTTATTTAATTTGAATGAAATTTAATATAGATTCGACATTTTTTTTCTCGGAGTGTACAAAAAATTTGACTCAATAAGTTTAAACATTTTTCTTTCCAGGAGAGACACAATTTAATCGAGCGAGTTTGATGAACGTCGGATTCGTTGAGGCATTAAAAGAAAGGGAATTTGATTGTTTCGTCTTCCACGACGTTGATCTCTTGCCGGAAAATGACAAGAACCTGTATACCTGTCCGGAACAGCCGAGACACATGTCTGTTGCAGTTGACAAGTTCAAATATAGGTAACCGTGAAGGATGACACTGTGTCCCTGTCATAATAATCAATCAAATCGATTATATAGCTTGGGGGGAACAAAAAAAAAGTGGAAGAGTCTATTTTTTGATATCATTCACTGATAAGTTTCCCATTGAACATTACAATTGATTGTTCTCACAAGACTCATCTGCGGATCCGTTTGACCTCAATGATGCAAATATTGTGCTCGCGGCTATTACAGCATGCGCACTTGCATAATCATCTATTATTATTTTTTTTCGCCAGCTACTAATTGAGATTTTATCACGAGCGAGATTTATCTGGTTTGTCCTTTGAGGGTTTTTGAATCTGTTATTGATATACGAATAGAATACAATGGAAAATTTGGAACAAAAGCATTTCAAATAAAATACGAAGCAGAGAAATACAAACATACGAATTAGTTGAAAAAAATATGACAGTAAACAATGCGAATGTAAAAATATAATCGAGATGAAAAATTGAATGGAATATATGTTTTTTGTTAGGTTGCCTTACGCGGACCTGTTTGGTGGAGTTTCAGCGTTAACGAAGGAACATTATCGGTTGGTGAACGGGTTCAGTAACGCATTCTGGGGTTGGGGCGGCGAGGATGACGACATGGCCAACCGTATCAAAGCACACGGCCTGCACATATCCCGGTACCCGGCAAACGTCGCGCGTTACAAAATGCTCAGTCACAAAAAGGAGAAAGCAAACCCAAAGAGGTAAACTACATTATTCTAAACTTAAAATAAAAAACTTGAAAAAAAAACAACTTTCGCAAAAACTAAATATCAGAAGTGACAGTTTTTTTGCGAGCCCTTTTTTGTATCAGAAAGTTTTGCTATTAAAAAGTTTCATCGACAAATGACTTTTAGGTACGAGTATCTGAAAACTGGCAAAAAGCGATTTGCCACTGATGGCTTGAGTAATCTTCAATACGAACTAGTTGATAAGAAGAAACCGAAACTATACACATGGCTGTTAGTAAAACTCACGCCTCCCCAGCCCAGCTGATGGTTCCACTGGATCGGATAATAGGTCAATCCGATGTACTATGAAATATACGTTCAAGCAACGCATCCGATCAAACGAAACAAAAACAAGGATCTAGTTTTAAAAGCTCTCGCAGTGGCCAAGATAGACACGCCAATTGCATCAATTTTGTCCTAGTAAGAGAGAGAGAGAATTTGGGAATTTTTTTTCTATATCTTTTTTTGTTTTTTGAATTGTACATTTTAGTATAGCCTACGCTCAAGTGTGAGTAGGACTAATTCTAGTTGATCTAGAAAAGGCAAACTCGAGCCAACGCGTTTTATCTACATTCCAATTTTGTTACCTCTTTTATTTTTTTCCCCCCTGGAGTTTAATTCGACTGTTTCGTATAGCTACCTAAACGATTATTCTTGTTTGTTACGAGAGGGAATGGATTTTTGTCGCAAACTCTTGAAATGTTTTTGTTACTCTACATCGGTATTGATTTTTGTTATTTTTTACTTGAAAGTAAATATTATTAGACGAACTTTTGAATTATGCAATTCTATTGCAATTTTTGTATTTAATGGTTTATCAAACGATTTGAGGATGGAACAAAAATCGCATCTCCATGACGGAGAATATTTATCTAGTTGATTAATATAAAAAAAAACAAATGTGTGTATCACTAGTGTTGACTTTGCAAATGATTTATTTTAGCAAGATTTTTATTGAACATCGACGCTGAGCAAAACCTTAGGGAATAGCGGATACATATTTTTGCTACTTTGTAATTATAACTGTGCCAACTTTCTTTGACATGTGATTTTTTACATACAAAATATGTAACTAGTTCATTGTGATAATCCGAATACTGTATAAAAAAAAGGGTCTGTTTTATTTATACCAATAGGATTGTGTAAGATTAAAGTGCCAATTAACTTAACTTAAAGGTGATATACTCCCTTAATATACTTTTCGACAGAAGGCTAATTTTAGTGACAAATTGGTCTAGGAAAGTCTCAAAAGAGAGGTCTTTTTGTGAGATACTTTTTTCAATTGAATTTTCCTTCCTTTGGCTCTCTTCTTTTTAGACTTTTTTTCAGACAATGTTTTAATCAGGGTAAAGCTGAGCACGAATTTTCAAATCATAAAATTCTTGTAATAAACGAAGAGAAAAAAATCTTTGTACATACGTTGAACAAACATACTATTAGTTCTGTTGAAAATTAATTGTTGCACTTTTGAAAGTTGGTTTTGTCTTGTAACGTATAAACTTATCGACTAGTACATTTTGTGCTACAAAAAAAAAAAAAAAAAAGATAAAACAGAACCATAGCCCGTAATAAATACAAAAAAATGTAAAAATAAAAAGCTTTGATATAGGATATGAAATATGAAAAGAAATAAAATTGTTGCAAACTTGGTTGAATCCTTGTTTTTTTGTACTTATTCGACGTGACGATGAATAATCTATTTTCCGATGGAAAATCCATTATATGATTCGCAACTTTTAATCGACAGACGCGGATTGAAAGGAAAAAGTTCTGACATGGCAAAACAATCAAGCGAATCAAGTTTAAGGCTATTGAATATTTGAAATCCACTTCGTTCTAGTGACAGATCGACTTTTTTTCACATGACAGTTTATTCTTGAAACAGGTTACGTTTGTGTTTGTAAAAATTGTAAACGTTTATTTTGATCCGATCATGCTTGATAATCCAAATGGTTCGCGGGAAAATTGAACAGTGTTACAAATTATTAAAATCTGGTAAGTGAAATGAAAAAAATGTTCGCCATCCATTTATCACCTCGTTGGTTCATGAAAAAAAAATCAATGTTTATGTTTTTCAACAAGGAATCAAAATGAAAAACTGTCCACGGTTCGACATTTTTGAAGTGGTCAATTTTCACTGGCTGGCAATAGTCATGACCGGATTATACACTCACTTGCGACAAATTTGCATCATCGGATTTTGCTTTGACGACGAGAGCAATCACGCTCTGACATTTGATCATTCCTACGCGTCTACGATATTCGTTTTTTCAGTACTTTGCCTACTGGCGGAATACAAACTCTGGCCAAGATCACTGAAAGAGCCACCGGTTCATCTTATGTTCGTTTACGAGGTAACCAAATTTAATTTCAAAAATAATTACAATCTGATTGATTAACGTTCGTGAAATGTTTAATTAACAAGTTGGATTGCAGATATTGGTAGCGGCATTAGTTACAAATTTAACAGTCTGCTTGATTTGGATGCCTTTGATGCACGGCGTCTATTGTTTAACTACAGAAGCTGCCAGTGTGGTATAACCAATTGATTTAAATTTACAATTTAACTTTTTTTGTTCGTTTCAAATTCCAAATTGAGAAATAAAATGATTTATTATCGATTTGGTATAAAACTTATGTTATTATTAATTGGATTTGTTAATTGCTAGTTACATTGGTTGAACCAGCAACCATTCTCAGGACGAGCGCCAATTTTGGAACTCGTGGCAAGTTATTTGAGAAAAGACATGGCCTCAAGTCATTCCGCAATGTGTCTATCGATATTGTCATTCGTGTGGATGTTGGACGCGACAGAATCGCTGGACGGAATCTACGACATGTTAATTAAGTAGTAATGCATGTACCAATTAACCGCAACACAGTTTGTCAATGCAAATATCGAGTGATAACGAAACAATGATTTATTACAGAAATGTTGGAGCGAGAGCTGTTAATGTAAGAGTGAAGAAGAGTCCGAAGAAAAAGATTTCATTTTCGGATCCTGAGGTTTCGCATTTTTTTTGGTATTCCTTGTACAAAAACTTGTGTGAACAATGGTCAAAAAAAGTCTGACTTTTGGCGTTTTCGAATAAATTTGTGCATCGTAAATTGATGATCTTGTTTTTTCTCTAACGTCAATCGTTGTAGTGGAATAATTTTATTTTATTTTAGTAAAAACTATGCTACAAAAGAATCAAATCCAGTATTTGAATTCAATTTTATTGAAAAAACAATTTTTCTAAACTGTTTTTACAAAAGTCGTTGTATGACATTGATGCAATAAAGTGCTTGACTATACATTGGCGGAGTTTGAAATTTCAAAAACGAATACTTCTAACAATCCACAATTTGTACTTCGCAATTCATAGTGTGTTCAAGTTGAATCTTCATCTAGTTTTCAGTTTCTTTTTTTGGTTTAAAATATATCTATACGTGTATAAATTACAGAATATAACAATTTATATTTTGATTTACTGTACTAATTGACTAACAACAAAAATTAAAACGATTGGTATCAAAAGTTGTACGAGATTAGAAAACCGTGAAAACAAACAATGACTATCTATAAATACCGACTGTTAAAATTCATTAGAATCTCTGATGTCCGCATCCGCCCAGTCGTTCAGATCGTCGGCCCATCCGTTATCACAGTCTTCCGTTTCAGCATCGCCATTGACCATCTTCATATCAAATTTATTTGTATTAGTAAAGGGCTTTGTGTTATCGACATGAAGTACCTGCGTCTTCTGAATCACCGGCTCCATCTCGGCAAAGAAATCAATCTCCTCGGTATCCTTAATACGAGACGGTTTTGAGTGCTTGATATCCAACTCCGTGATGTCTGAAATAATAAACTTTTTCGGCAGCGGGATTCTTTCGACTTGGCTGGTCGTTTTCACTGGCACAGGGATCTCATCAAAGATGCTCTCATTTTCCGGCTGATTCTTCACTTCCTGCACCTCCCAATCGGACCAGTTGTTTTCCTCTTCTGTAAAATCCAAGTTGCTCTCAGATCTGTCTTCACCGCCATCTGGGGAAGGTCGCTCCGGCAGCCTTAAGGCTGGACTAGCATTCGTCCCAGTCAAGTCGTCTGTGACGGGACGAGAATTGTCGTTTTTTTTTGGGTGTCGATCTAATTTTTTTGGTCGCCCGTCCGTAAACAGTCGAGCCCGTTTGCCGCCTATGACTGCGGCCGAGCCCAAGATGGGTACCAGGTCTGCCAGAGCCCGGAGTGTTGTGCTCACTAGGCTGTCGTCAGTGTCCTTCACTCCGACAAGAAGCTCTGGCAGAATGCAACCTTTGAGATCTTCTGTGTCAAATGCATGCACAAAAGATTTTAAGTGAGAGAGAAGTATCACTCGAATCGAGACGTCGCGGACTGAGAACATCTTAATTAGTTCAGGAGCAAGATAGGTTTCGAATGTTGACCTATGGAAAAGTCCTGTATCGTCCTCATCACCTAAAATAAATTAAATTAATTCATGATTCGTGGAAAAAGGAGTAATATAAATTAATTTTTATGATAAATAAATTTGCATAGAAACAAAAATACATATGCTATTATATACTAACTTATTCTAACTATACAATAAAAGGAACTTAAATTATGAACTAAATATACAATAATGAAGTGTACTTTTAATACCCGAGTGCTACATACTTTTTGAATCAGTTAATTCCTTACGTTTAGGGGACAATACGAAAGGCAACAATTTTACTTGAGCTGTACTATCCAGTAGTACCATTCGTGACAACAATAACTTTCCCATCTGCTCTGCCACGACCTTCTCTGGGAACGATTTCAGTTGCATAACTAGATTTCTAATTTGGAAACAAACAATGTAATGATTAACTTCAATAGAAACTTCAACGGCAATCAAATTTTCTTGTCAAATAACTTGACTGAATACAATTACAGTTGTGCACTTACGAAAAGAATTCTTCCCTTTCAGTTTCATTTTTCAATGGCAATTCCATCAGGAATGAGTATATTTTTATAAAATCGTGCGTAAAGAACGGGTGATACAGTAAAGAACTCAGTGAAGGTTCCAACGAGTTTGACGCGTTTTTCAGCTCCTGTGCGCAGATCTCTTTGAATTCCACCAACCCAGGGACATCTTCTGAAAACAGATTTACAAATTGTTAAACTTAAACCAATTACAATTATATCATTTTATGATAAATTATTCGATTTCATAAACCGTCACCTGTGTTTTGTAATTTCAATACTTGATCCGCAAGAGTAATAAATGCTTTTCTATCAATGGCAGATGCGTCCTCACTAATCAGCATCAAATCTTCATCCGAATAGTTTCTCCTTATTTTTTTCAAATAACTCTCTGTAAGATTTTTAAACGTGCAGAGATATTCCATCCCTCCGAGTCTCCAGGATCCTTCGTTCGTCACATAGATGGAGCTTATCGTCAAACTGTTGTGTGAACATAAGGCTTTTTCATGCAGGAACAGAAGGGCGCGCAGTATGCTGTGCAGACCGACACAAATTTGAAGTGCCGACTGGGACGATATCACCTGCACCAGTGGGCTCACCTCCTCCGTCGCCAAATAAAATTTGCTGCCCTTTGACCATGACGTTATGTACTTCAGGATGCAAGGATGTCTATACAGCATAAAATTCTGAAATAGAAATAAAACAATTAAAAAAAACTTATCAAACTAACACTGTTATTTGAGTATAACAAAGTATGACTAGTATGAAATCATAAGAAAATTGTTTTTATAGCTCAATCGATAAGAATATCACAAGGTTATGAAGTAAATTTATATACCGTTCGTCCCAATAGTTTAGTTTCAATGTAATTATCTTTTTTTTTAAATACAAATTAATACTTATCTGTTTGTTATCATACAATTGTTTAGAAATGTGTCAATTTTTTCGTTTAAATGTTTGTTTACTTTACCTTGGCAGCACTTTCCAACGGCGAAGGTTTGCCAAAATTGGCTGCAGAATGTAAAGAAGGCTCGCTGATAAAAAGTGACAGATTTTGTGGATTCAAGCCCGGGACGGTGGCACTATAGTGCATCCAGAAATCTGTGATCTCGACAGCTTTTTTGTCGATCTCCAATCCACTCGGCGCACTTTTTCCGTTGCCCATCACTACGTTATTGTGATAACAAATGTCAAGTTTGATCAACAATCAACATAACAATTGGATAAAGGTTATTCACAATACAAGTCAAAACTGCCGTATTGATAACTTAATCTAATCTGTAGGTTGTTCTCAACTGGCCATAGAAATGTTTGCAAAAAACGTTGCTAAGTTAAATTTATGGCCAAGTTGGTATTGCAGCAGCGCGCAAAGTGAGTGAACGCGGTCTCTACACTCTTTTCTCTATTTATTTGCTGTCAATTATTCAACGCGACAAGTTGAAGGGTTACCATTACCAACGTCTCAATGCGCATGATCGCAGCCCAACAAACCAGCTGTCAGATCAACAAGTGACGTCATGAACATGCTGCTCGTTTGAACGTAAAGCTGATGCGATTTGACCGACCGCTTCATTGTAACCGACAAATCAATTTCGTAAAAGTTTAAACAAACCGCCGAACGATAATTATGAAAACCCAACGATTTTAAGTGTTTGAAGTTAAACAAAAATTGAATAACAATATTCCACTAAATTGGGAAGCCAATTTTGAAAGACCACTTAATTGTGACCGTCAAATTATAATTCTTTAAAAGTTTAAATGAACCACAGAATGTCACTTGAAAAATAAAGTGATTTTCAGCGATTAAAGTTAAATAAAATTGAATACAAATTTCATTGATTAAAAAAACGCTTGTTGATGTAATATATTTATTTTAGACAAAAGTTGATTGACTCATGCACTGCGATCTGCTATTTCCAATTATTGTCATCCGTCATTTTTAGTGGTAGTTTTCTTAAACATTTTTATCTCAGCCGGGCCACTGGAACTTGTTGATTTTTCAGTTAAACCACTTGCAATAAATTATATTAAGTCAATCACAATAAATTGGGAATATAATTTTGTAAAACTTATTTTTGTATTATCACTATAACAAGAAACACAAAAAATACACTTCTTCACACCTACACGTTCACGCTCACGCGTGTTGAGCCGTCACGCGCCGTATCTCGCTTTAACTGTCACGCATTTTCCCTACCATCACGTTTTGCGTTTTTTTTAGCGTTTTGCGCCAAGCACCAAAAGCCGGGAGTTGTACAATTGTGTCACATTAGCTCCCAGTGGGAGCTAAAAATTGAAAATTTTAGAAAACAAATGGATCTTAATTAAATAAAACAAAAACAAAACCGACAATATAACTGACTTTCATGAAACAAATCGGGAAAAAAGGCAATTTCATAAAAAATTCTGTGTTTTTCAATTCATATATCTTTACGTTCGCACATTATTAAATTAATTCTTCAAGTCTTCATATTTGCATATCATCACGTCTAATTATCTTTTTATATATCCCTCACCACCACTTTGTCGCGCTTCAACAATTACGCATATCGCTCGCCAAAATACCCGTTTCGCGGCAAAACGTTCATATGAATCTTCCGCCATCTTGTCTTCTAGAAATGTGCGCGAAGACTTGACGCATGCGCGTTATGCTCAATATGTTACACGCATGCGCCATAGTTTGGCGCCAAGCCTTTAACCGTATGGTGGTGGGAAATTCACATGACTTTGACTAATCTATTATGATTTCAGTTTATTTTATAACATTTTATTGAATAATAATTCTGATTCAAAAATAAAAATGTTTGAGATGAATCTAAATTATTGACATTTAATTTATTTATTAACGTTTTTAATTTTGATCAAAAATGAAAAGGAACAAGAATTGAAAAAACTTCAGTTTTTTATTACAAAGCTGAGATTTATTTGAATTGAATAATAATTTTAAAATAAACTCTATATAATCTTAAATTTATATATTTCCTTATTATGCTCAATAGCGCTTGGGTTATTATATTTTATATTTTTTTTTGTTGCAAAAATTTTTAATTTCTTACGACGGCATAAACAATCCAAATGTTGCGTTCGTTGGACGTGAGCAAGTCGTAAGTATCGGTTTTTCTAGTTTAACGAGGCAGTCTCTCAGTTTTGAATTCAACTCCATTCGATTAACTTGTTTTTAATTTTCTTTGTTTTGAGTTTTAAAAATATCTTTGTTTATCTATCGAGAAACAATACCGTATGTACAAAGAAATGATTCAGTCAAAACAGATCGTTCATGCTGCAAGCCGAGAAAATTGGTGTTCAATACATTGTGAGCCACAACTGTTACATCTATTAAACATAAATAAATAAGGATAAAAACCGTGTGAAATGAACAAGGAGGTTCTCTGAGTTTTGAGAATAGTGAAACACCAAATGATTGAAACTTTTTCATTGCTTTGCACAATAATCAATTTACTTCATTAAAAAGTACACCCAATCGACCAACAGTTGCAAAACTGGGAATCTAAAGTAAATTTGTCTATAAAAAAATGAGATTTTAAAAATAGTAGAAATACATATAAAATTTTTTTCTCTCCTTCTGTCTTTATGCCTTACGTTTGACGTTACGGTTCAGACGCGATGTATAACAGTCGTTAAAGCTATTTCGATTAACAATTTTCATCTCAGTTTCATCCGTTTTTGTTCCGATTCTCTCACGCTTCATCTACAGGTCTGAAAATCGACAAATGACGTTACCTTGCGTTGTGTTATTTTTTTTTTTTTTTTTTCAAACTGTAGACAAATTTCCACGGATTGTTTTTATATGTACATAATACTTTTTATGTTTTTCTTTTATTTTTTGTCTTGTTTTTGATGGCCAACGCAAGGCCGCGCGCAAGTTTACAACGACGGATACGAACGATGAGAAAAACAAAAGTCACGATAGTCAGCGCAGACTAATTATTTGGTCGAGTTAAAAGGTCGTGTCGATAAATTTATGATTCAAGTTTAGAACTTCTCAAGACGATTGTAATCAGAGACCAAGTTACGCTTTGACGAATGAACGATCCGTAGGTAGAAATGACGTCTACCTAAACTTTGATTATTTTTTTGTCCTCTTCTTTTTAATGTTTTTTCAACTTTTTTTTCATTATTGACGTCATTAACAAGTGTTTAGTCAGTAACAATTGATATTTAATTCAAATTTTTTCGTGTTTTAGGTAGAGTTTTAAACTCAGTTGCTGGATTGCGGTACTGTGCTGAGTGCCTTGTGGAGTGCCTGCAGTTGTTCCGGCGAAAGTCCACTCAAGCAAGCTTGGAACATTGATTCGTTACTCTAAAATTAAAGAATAAATTAGTTTTCTCGAAACATGAAATTTCAATTATTATAAATTCTGTAAATTTAAAAAAACAATAATTTTACCTGTATTTGTCTAACAATGCTAAGAATTCTGGCCATAACCGGATGATCAGTAGGGACTGCTTCTTTGAGAAAAGCTTCCGCAAAGATGGTTATTAATCGAGGCAAATTAGCGTTATTTGGGCCTAACACAATCGGATGGTTCGCTTCTATCAAATCACAGAGGTATCCATATACATGATGTGCTTCGTCGACGTCTTCATAAACAGGAAGCCAGTGGAGCCTGAAATGCAAAAACCCATTTAATATCAATTTCTTCCACTTATGAAATGTAACGAACAAAATGTAATATAAAGAAATTTAAAAAAATGTATGTTCCCTATTAGAGATCATGCTCTAATTAAGCAAGATCAAAGTGTAAGAAAAACGATTAACAAAAGTTCAAAACCCGACTGTTAATACAACAGAACAGGAATCAAAACTTTGTTAAATTACTTTTCCACAAGTGTAACGCTTTCATGTTCAAGATTAGGAAACATGAATGCTGACTTCCTTGTGGAAGCTTTTAGAAATAACTGTAAATGACAATTACCAGTGTGGCAGAATTTCGTCAATGTTGATAGCCTTGTTATTGTATTTCAAAATTTTCGTGACTGCTGAGATAGCATTCTCCGTGGGGTAAATGTTTTCTGCCGATCTAGAATCTTGATTTGCAATAACCTCCATCAGTCTGGGCATCGCTTCAGCGCAAGCCTGCGCGAAACCGTCCCCTCCAAACTGTGCCAAGGCGCCACAACCGTAGGCTGCAGCTTGCCTCACTTCTGGCGATTTGTCTGTAATGTATTGCACCATAGGTCTTAGGAAGTAATCTTGATACTTGACACATTCAGGTCCGCCGAATTCAATAACGTCGTCGAAGACGCAAAGTCCCCACTGGTGATCAGACCATGGTCTTTCTGGTGCCATAAGTTTGACAAAGTGGCCACAGATTTGGTCGAAGTAAGGGAAAAATGCGGTCTTGTGTGTGAGGAAAAGAGCATGCAATACGTCGGCTATCTTGCTTAGGGTTTGGAGATCCTCGCCATCTTCGTAGGCCAACTGTTCTTCAACAACCTGAAAAAATCATAGAAAAACATAAAGCTGCTGCTGACGTTACAAATTATTAGAACTAAACATTTAATGAATTTAGGCGTTTACCTCGTCGTAATCTTCGTCTTCGCGTTTTCCCAGTCGTTCAACAGCTTTTACAAAATAAACGTTCAAATGTTTGTCCAAAGTTTTCAATAACTCCGTCATGTACTCGGTGCTCAAACAACCTGCACCAAGAGTTTCAATGCATTTTGCAAGAGAGAACAAAAGCTCATAGAGCACTTCGGATTCGGGTTCTGATTCGATGGCTCGTAACAAATCCGGACAGATGTAGGCCCACATTCCCTCCACGTATTGTGGCCCTATGAGAAAAAATTTTCATACATCAGTCTAACCTTGCAACTTTTTTATTGTTGTTTTCAAACAATTTTTCAATACATACCTTTTATTTTCGCACACTCTAATAAACAAGGCAAACTCTGCGCAGCAGCTGATCTCACACCATCGTGGAAATAAAACTTCAGCATCGGTACCATAAGTTTAACGACTTCCTCGGCGTAGTTGGCGAATCCTTCTTTCAGTTCTCTGGCGTAACAGACAAGCATTTCACAAGCAGTCGCTTTGTCCTCTAGGCCTGACGTTTTGATGCCGAAATTCTGTTGTTCTCCAAGAGAAACAAACTGCCAATCGACATCTTGTTCAACGTCTTCCATGTCTTCGTTGTCTAACAGAGCCACTTCGGGTTTCATTGCGGCTGTTTGTAGAACCGGACCCATAACCATGGGCAGATACTTTTCAAAATCTTTGCCCAAGGCTTTGCAGATACGCGTCCAAGCGGAGATCATATAACTGAGCTGTGGATCGTCCTCTCGTATTTCTTGTTCTTCGTAAGTTTTCAGGAGCATTCCCATGATTTCTTCTGCGTCAGCACGGAACTAAAAAATTTTTTGTTTATTAATGAGTTAACTTTATCATTTGTCGGTAATGATTTTATTTCTTCATTTCAACTTACTTTTTCAGATCCGACAGCCAATCCCATGAGGGTTACACATTCAATAGCTTTTCCCCTCATGAGTTTATGTTCTTCTGAATTGCCATTCTGAATGATGTACTTCAAACAAGGGACTAATTTGTCATAATAATTGACAAACTGTTCCTCACAAGTGTCAGCCACAGATGCGATTGTCGTCACAACCTAAACATAAATTCAATCAATCAAATTACCAAACCCTTTCAAAGACATGATTGTCGAACAAAAATGAAAATAATAAAGTCGCTTTCTTACCTGTTCCAAAACAAGTTTCGTTCCTTTTTCCAAAAGTTCTTGGAACTTAGCGGATAAGATGTATTCAAGTTTGCCCATAATGGCATCGAGATAAGGTGTGAAGATTTGTTTTGGACAGTCCTCGCTGAAGTTTACGAGAGCAGCGCCAGCGTGAGCTTGGACTCGTGGATTTTCGTTGTCATTTAGCACCATTAATAAACCAGGGATAACCTTGTCATGGAATTTCTTTTGGAACACCGGAGCAAAATCGGTTGCCATTTGTCCAACGGCATTGCAAGCTGCAAATCTCACACGTGGGTGCTGTTAAACAATAAACAAAATTGACAAAGTTATTAACAGCTCATAACTTCCACATTATAAAGTTGTGAATACATATTAGATGAAACTGATTTTGGAATGTGTGTTTCTTAACTATAACCGAATCGTAAAAAATAGCAATTCAGTCAACTCTTAGAAACCATTCATCAAGAGACATTCAATTCCCTTATCAAAACGATAAAAAGAATTAGTGTTTATCTTGACGAATCTAATGTTCCACGCAAAAATTTGCCTTCGTGTTCTGAAAACTCGAAAGCTGACACTAGTCCGTGGAATGAAACAATAAATCAATCAAATCTTTACTTACTGGATCATTAAAGAAATTGATCACTGTGTCCATAATTTGGGGCAAGAAAGCTTCCATCTGTTTGTGACAACCTTCGCCAACGGCTGAGATTGCCATCAGAGCTGCGTACCTGTAATTATCAAACAATTCAATTTATTCAACCGTACAAATTCACTCGATAAACAGTCAATTTCTTGAACAAATAAAAATGTTTGTTCCTTGACTACGACTAAGTCTCAATAAAGTCAAAAGACGAAGTCAACTCTCAGAAACTCATGACAAAGATCCCGACGTCCCAGCTGTTAAAACAACAGCAGAACTAGGGATTGGTTTTGCCAAGTTAATTTTCCACAGATGTAACGCTTTTAAATGACTGATTAGAATTTAACCGCTGACTTTCTGTGGATTTTAGTGACGACGTATAGAACAGTTACCCACCTTTCTTTCCAAGACGGATTGTTCAGCATGACCGGTATGTTTTCGATAATATGTGGCAACATGGTTCTGCCTCCGAGAGCGCAGGCCAGCCTGTCCAGAGCACTCTCAGCGACGACGCAGTTGCTCTCGTTGTCCTCGTCGACGACTTCGTCAATGAAGGCCCAGTTCTCATCGTCTTCCAGATCCGTCATCATTTTCAAAACCATGTGGACCAGAGTGGCGATGTACTTTCCTCCCACTTTTCGTACCATCGCCGGGGCGGTCTCAGCCAACGTGACCAGCACTTCAAGGGCCAAGTGCCGCCACGAGTCCTCGATCTCAGTATTGGAAAAGATCTTCATGCACATCTCCATAATGCTGTCAAGCTGTGGACGCAAGAATTTCGGCGCGCTTTCTCCCAGCTCCATAAGCACACGGAGTAAAGCGTTGTCGTCTTGCTTCTCTACAGATTGCATCGTTACAGTGATCATTGCTGGTAGTAGTTCTGAGAAATGCTTCTGGATGTTCGTCTCTTTGTCATGAAGAACAATGAATGCTCCAATTGCCCTCACCGCTTGGAACCGAACCTTAAACGAAGGACGAACAATTAGCATCTCATTTCAACTGACATTACACACTTAATTTTTTAATTTGAAACATTTGTCAGCTCCGTATCTGTCTGCAAACTAAAACTTGACAATTTACAGTCATCAGAGAGCTCTTTTCATCTTGGGAAAAGTTGTGACGAATTAACGCTACAGCGCTATTTCGTGTATCTTTCTCCCTTGGGACGAAAAACAAAGTTCCCTTTTAGAATGTTTATTCACCTCGTAATTTTCCGCGTCCATGATGGATTGGTGAAGCATCTGCTTGATCAAATCCAAGTAATTGGCCTGCTGATTTCCAAAAACGCCAGGGATGGAACTGTAAAAAAACAACGGTGACTTTGATTAGAAATAATTAATGGACTTTGCAAACGTGCCTCCGTTTGACCGTGGCGGGAAGCTGATTCTAAAGTGCCAATTACAACGTCTTCAACTTACGTAAACATTCGTAAGGCGCTTTCTTTGAGTGCCGGTACCGTGCTGTTGGCGCATCGGAAAAGGAACTGCAGAAATTCTGGCCACTGATTATTACCTTCCTCGTCAATCAGATTTCGTGCCACTTCTGACGCTACTTCGCATACCTTGCGTCTTATCATGTCCTTCTGTTCATTTTGAACAGATAGAAGTATTTGTTCTTTTAGCTGAGCCTGAGCCATTGGTGGGAGCTACAAAAATCAATCAAATTATTAAAAAGATCATAATATTGAACTCTAAGTGAGAGTAAAACTAAAATTATAACAAAAAGAAACAAAAAAAAAAAAAAACAAAAACAAAAAAAAACTAATAATCATCATTTTGGAAGATTTTGTGACGTTGCAGGAATTCAACCAATGATTCATCATTTTAAAAACTACTAAATTATTTCTTCAAATCTCACTTCAAAGATTTATAATCAACTTGGACTACAGTCAATTATTTTTAGGATTTAATCTTGATCTCTATTTATTTGTCGACGATAAATTATGTAATTTGTTTTTTTTAACTTCAGTTGAAAAGATTAATCGCCTTTTTGTAGTTCTTTCTTTATACCTTTGGATAAAACTGCATGAATTCCGACGCAAACAGTCGGCGTAGCAACACCGCTGCAATGTTTCGCATCTCCTCTGAAAGCGATGCATTGCAGATGAACTGTAGGAGATATTCCACCCTGGTTTCTGTCGGAAGATTATTGTAAGCTTCCTAAAAAACATAAAAATTAAAAAATCAACAACTTGTTATAACAAGTTTGAAAACATTTTAAACGTAAGATCAAATCATTTGTTCAAAAATAGAATAATTGTTATAACTGTATTAAAATGAAAGGAAAAAAAATGTGAATGAAAATTATCACCGCTAAACAATTTTGATTTACATTTTCATTTCAAAGTTCAATCAAGCACGAAGAATGCGAAAGCAATTTTGATTCAAGTGTTGACTCAAGTACTTAATATGCGAGACAAATACTCGAGTTGAGATCTACCTGAACAAAATTTATGATCTATTAAAGTACCTAAGAATATTTTGACTTTACCAATTACCAATTTGTATAACTGTAACTTCAGCTATTTCCAGTATTTAGTCATTGAAAAGTAACTGACAAAAGATTTCGAATCTCTTTCATAACGGAAGAAGAAAATTCCAACTTTCTAAGACAAAAAATGATTCGATGTTTCCTATACATGTGTACCAGCAACATTTGGAGCACGTTGCCAGAAAATAAAAATAATTGTCTTCTAAATCTAACCTAACTAAATTTATCATACAATACCAGTTTTAGAAAAAAAGAATGTTAATGAAATGGAAAAAACAGAACATCCGTGTTTCCCAGATGGAAAGAAAATGAAAATAAACTTGGTATAACAAAAATAATAACAATAACAAAATAAAAAATGAGGAAAATTGACATAAACCTAACCAACAAAAATTTGTGGGATTCTTTTCCTCTTAGTCAGGGAAGATGCGTCAGCACTGTTTCCTGATGAAACTAGGCGTGCAAGAAAAAAGAAAAAAAAATGAGAACGAAGAGCAGGGTAAGCCTGGTGAGATAACCAACAAAAAATTCGAAAATCATTTTCCGGCGGGTTTTTGAAACACCAGGATGGTATTTGTAAATGTCTCGATGAGGGAAACGTGGTCACGCAGGTGACGCCACAGGGAAGATCCGCTGTGACAACACGTTGGCAACGTGCTCGAACGGTCGTCACAAAAGCGCGACTTGAGCAGACATCGGGCGGTGTCCGGGTGTCTGGCGGAAGTTGGTACGTACCTCAGCGCGTGCCCGGGTCTCATTGTCGTTGGTGAGCAGCGTGGTCAGCAGCTGCTGAAACTGCTCGAGGTCGGTTACGGCCATCGTTTCTGTTCCCAGCACACCGAACGAATGGATCGCAGCGCCCACGGAAGGTTGCTCCGAGTCAACTATCGATATTGACAATCGAACGCAAGAACAACGCGCCCGCTTATTGGCTCGTCTAACGGCTTTGGCGGGAACCCGAAAATCCCGTTTTTTGGGCGACCAAACCCGTCGCCTTATAGGTTAGGATGTAACGCGACTTACAAAGTTGAAATTTTTTGAGGTTATGTGCAATTTGGAAAAATTGTTTATACAAATTTGTAAAAAATGGGGAGAGGTGGGTTACAACTTGGTTCATGGAAATGGAGTTTGAGGAGGGGAGGTTGTTGTTTTTTTGAAGATGCTAGGTGTCGCTCTGTGCGAGAGCTCTACAGTGCCACCTGTCGGTATTATCAAACAAAATGGCAGCGACTGTCAAACATAAATTTTGATAAGATTTTTTGACGTGAAGCGAGTTTTACAATTTGATCGAAAAAAGCGGTGAGTACTTTGGTCCGATGGATTTCGAACTGGAAATTAACTGTAATCGTGCACTCACCAACGGGGAATACTGTCTTTTTCACGGGTTTCTGGGGCGTGGCACTAATCACCGTGCAATCTAGTTTCAACGCGATTTATTCATTTTGTATTTTGTTCCTGTTGCACTACTTTTTTGTATGTAAAAAAAATTATTCATTTGTAATAATCAAAGGCCTGAATTTTGCCCAGGTTTAAATAGTCCTTTACTCGTCCAACTGAATTTATTTTAGGTTAGATTTGTAATTATATTTGGCAAACGGAATAATTGCAATTAAATTTTTAATTACAAAAAAGGGAAATTTAAATAATTCCTGAAATTAAATTCATTTATCAGGTTGTTTATTTTGAAAGCTTTTTGTTTTTACAAGTTATTTGATTTTGTGGAAAACGTTTTAAATTGTAAACAAAAATTGTAAATAATAAATTGACAGATGAAAAGTTAAGTTGTACTTATCTCATACTTTAAAGTTTTATTAATGACAAAAAGTTGTTTTCATTAATTGTTTTTTGTTTCAGATTTACTTAATCATTGTTTATAGAAAAAAAGTCGAGTTTGAGTTTGAAACTTCCAATCATGGACCAGAGCAGCTCGAAAAACGCCAGTTGTGATTCCTTGGACTCTGACAGCAAAAGCAGCTCCTTAAATTCCAAAATTGGCCAGGAATCGGTAAATTTGTTATTTCAAATGCTTTCTTTTAATGTAACAAGAAAACAAATTAATGCGAAAATGCAATATTTTGAATGAAATTCTCAGGAAAGTTGGGAGAAGGGATCTCATTCGAAAAGTTTTTCCTCGAGCTCGACCTCGACGGATAACAATATTATTTCAGCATTAGAAACGAAAAAAGAAAATCAGAACCTTGTCAATCCGGTAAATCTATAGAATAATTTCAATTCCAACCCACCATTTTTGTTTCTGCTTTCTGTTCACCACGTAGAAGTTTTATCCGCTTTTGCATTTGGTTTGTCACCGAATTTGTTTATCAACCCTTCCAGTAAAATGTTTGATTTTCATTCAAACCAAAATCTTGTTTGTTTTACGGTTATTCAATATTTTAATATTTTTATTTTTCAATCTTTTGAATTTCAAACTATTTTTTAGAATTTAGTCGGCGATGCAGGACCACCTCTCTTCAACGGCGAAGAAGTCCATGGGATCGCTCGTGATGTCACCTATTTGTGTCCATACTCAGGCCCAACTCGTGGAGTCCTAACAGTGACGAATTACAAGCTCCATTTTCGGAGCATTGAACGCGAGCCTCCGTACATCGTCGAGATGCCCCTGGGAGCTGTAAGTCGGATTGAAAAAGTCGGCGGAGCTATGAGCCGCGGTGAAAATTCCTACGGCATTGAAATATTTTGCAAGGACGTGCGCAATTTGCGTTTCGCTCACAAACAAGAAAATCACTCGAGGAGAAACGTCTTCGAAAAATTGCAAAAATATTCGTTCCCTCTTTCACACGATCTGCCGCTGTTTGCTTTTAAGTACTCGGAAATTTTTCCTGAAAATGGATGGAATGTATATGAACCTATTGCCGAATTAAAACGAATGGTACGTTATGAATTTTCTGAATTTCACATTATTTTTAAATGCTTTTGCAATTGTGAATATGATTTGAAAACTGAATTGTATGTGTTTTTATCAGGGAATAAACAACGATATGTGGAAAATCACAAAAATCAACGACGACTATTCGATCTGTGATAGTTATCCGGGAGTTTGGGCTGTTCCGGTGGCAGCTAAAGATGAAGATCTTGCAGCGTCAGCTGCGTTCAGGTGTAAAGGAAGGTTGCCTGTTCTGTCTTGGATACATCCAGAGAGTCAGGCAACAATAACGAGGTGTGCACAGCCACAGGTTGGAGTGGGTGGCCGAAGAAGTCGTGAGGACGAGCGTTATGTCCAACTGATAATGGACGCTAACGCTCAGAGTCATAAATTATTCATCATGGATGCAAGACCACTGGCTAATGCGATTGCCAACAAGGCCAAAAATGGTGGTTATGAGAGCGAGGATGCTTACCCAAATGCGGAGCTTATTTTCCTGGATATACATAATATTCATGTGATGAGAGAGAGTTTAAGAAAATTAAGAGGTGAGAATATTTAAATTTTGAGGTATAACAATTTTGTTTCATCAAAATTGTTTTAAATAAAAAAAATTGTTTTCAGTGAAAACAATTTTCGGTTCTAAACTAGTAATTAATTTATTTATCCTTTTTTTCAGAATTATGTTTTCCAACGATAGAAGAATCACGGTGGCTTTCAGGTATAGAATCAACATTTTGGTTAAAACATATCAAAACCATTCTGGCTGGGGCTGTCAAAATTGTTGATAAAGTTGAAAACCATAAGACGTCAGTTTTAGTGCACTGTTCTGATGGTTGGGACAGAACGGCTCAGGTAAATTTGATATTAAAGCGAATTTGTAAAATTTTTGTAAAAGTTTTTGTAATTTATGTTCGTTTCAACAGTTAACAGCACTGGCCTTGTTAATGTTAGACCCATACTACAGAACAATCAAAGGATTTGAAGTGCTAATAGAAAAAGAATGGTTGAGTTTTGGCCACAAGTTTCAACAGGTGTGTAATTGCTTTTTCCAGTATCAGAAATCATTTGTTTGAATTTTCATATTCCAATTCATATTCACTCATCAAAAATGTTTTACATTATTACAGAGAATCGGTCACGGAGATGTAAATCACAGCGACGCAGATCGCTCGCCGGTTTTCTTACAATTTATAGACTGCGTATGGCAAATCACTCTACAGTTTCCAAATGCCTTTCAATTCAACGAACAATTCCTTATTACCATTTTGGATCACTTATACTCGTGTCGCTTTGGCACATTTTTGTACAATAGGTTTGTATTTTGAAATCCGTACCTTGAATTAACAAATAAAAAATTACACAAAAGTAAAATTAAAATGTAAACAACAATTGTTTACAATTTGTATAATTGTTATTTGGTTTTAGTGAACGTGAAAGAGTAAAAGAAAAAGTCAAAGAGAGAACAGTGTCTTTATGGTCGTACATCAATAGTCAGATGTCGATGTACCGAAATCCTCTGTACAGAGCAAGCCAGCATCAATTTGTCCTGATGCCCATTGCCAGCATGAGATATATCAAACCGTGGAAAGGCCTTTATTGTAGATGGAATCCTAGTATGAGACAACAGGTTTGTATTTTCAAGATATCAATTTTTATCTTTGAAATCATCATTCAATGTTACTTTTTTCCTAATTAAAATATTGTTTCAGGACCCTGTATATCAGCGCACCCGAGAACTTCTGGTACTCAAAGAGCAGCTAGTGAAACAAGTAGAAGAGTGTCGTCGCGAGCAGGCTTCGCGGGCGAATCGCTCGCTGTCTGCCGCCACTCCCAGGTTACACTCGCCGGTGAACTCATAGCCCGAGGACCCGGACGAGATTTTTTAATCCGACTGAAAACCGATCGATGAGAAATCAGCTCCTTCATCGAACTCGATAATAAAATTCAAACACGAATTTTGATCCATGCAATTTATAATCTTAGCTCGGCAGCTGTACAATTTTCGAATAACTTTGCGAATAGTAATTTTAAGTCAGATGTATAACATTTCGTAGTTTTATTTCATACTCATTTTGTATTGTAAATTCCAGAATTACGTCATAAGAGTAATTGAATCGAATTTTTTATAGTGAGTATATTGATCGATTCAAGCCAATCGATGGTCTAGCAAACATGAAACGAATGTGCATAATGTTTTGAAGAAAATCGTGCAGGTGCCAAGGTTGCAGTGTATATACAAAAAGAAGGACGAAAGTATTTGTTGTGTACAGAAACAAAATATTTTGCTTGTGTGTAAAAGTTCAAGTTCAGTACCAATAGTGGTATTGTAGTTTAGTTAGTTTAGCATAAGACGATTCATTTTTGTTTCAACCCCGGACATCTGAGTACTAGTGTGAAAGAATGAACAGAAGTTGTAATTTGACGCAAAGTGTGAAGTGCGCTTGATAAATTATATGTAATTTATTATTTTTTATAAAAATAAATGAACCGCGAATGAAACGAATAAGACGAATGATTTTGTTTACTTTGTACACAAACATATTTTATTATGAATTACTTAACGCGCTAGTAACTATTACATTATTTTAATGTACATAAAAACTAGATGACTATTCAACAAGCTTCATCGTTTCAACGCACGATTTACAATTAATCGCATAAGAAGCACGGTCGGTGTTTCCAACATCAGGGACAGGGCGTAGGCACAACAGTAAGTCGATACAAAGTTGCCCAAAAATATAGTACCCTGTAAACAAAAAATACAATTTTAGATTTCACATAGACTTTAACATTTTCGATTACTGTTTCATTTTTGTTTACATTTTTCAGGAAATCTATGTGCGAGCTCGTTTCAGCATGAAGATATACTGAATTTATAATAAAAGGATTCAGAAGGTAGGCGCAATATGTCAGCCTACTAAGAGGTACGAATCCTTTGAAGGTAAGTATCTTGTTGATGAATCCTGTAAGAATAAATGTACAGTTTGAAGAAAAAATGAAAGTTGTAAAAATAATTGGAAATTTTTAATAGTAATTTTTATAGCGATTAGTGGTGTACCTCCGTGATTTGTACAGCATGCAATCAGAATCCAGGCCATGCTTATGGCCCAGAGTGTTCGACTGAATGCAACATAAAAAGCTGCAGCCACAACGGAGATATTCCTATCGGCCAATCCGAAAAGAACCAACACATTCAAACAACTGTTTAGAACCCAAACTGCAGCGATAGCCGCCTGAAATGAATTCGAAAAAAAATTGTTTATCTCAGATTGCACAACACATTTGAAATGCCTATCTTTCGAATGTGCACAAATTTGAACAAATCAGTACTTTATGCAGATGTAATCTATTATTCAATTTGATTATTATGTAAGCGGTCATCATTCCAATGATGTATGGTCCTATCCTGGTCCAGGGCGGGTCGTACAAAACGTCCAGCATTCTATACTGTTCGTCTAATCTGTGAAAAGACAAACAAAAAGATATATTTGATATTGAAGGAAGGAAATAGAGAAAAAAATAAATAACGAATTTCTTACGTGGGTATATAGTTATTCACATATGAAATAATACCGGTTGCTATTATGGAACCAACTAACAATAGTAAAAGTATAAATACTGATAAATAAAACCACCTGGAAAAGGGAAATTGAACGAAAATTAACAAATTGTAAATAGTTGATCAAAGTTAATTTGATTTCAATTTTGAATCGAACTTTCAAATTAAATTATAAAGTTTAATTGGAAAAGTTGGACTTACACTGATGATAGGATTAGTAAAAATGTTCCGATTATGAAGAATTGCATGTCATTTGAAAGATACCAGCTCCAAGACATGCACTAAAAAAGTTAATTAACTTTATTAATCTCACTCAAAAATCATATTCTTTTATATTTTATTCTGTTTTGTTTTTCTGAAATATTACCATAGTGTCTCTTCCGAAAAGATTATTAATGTACAAAATGTTTCTCCACCAATATTTCGCACAAACATCGTGCGCTCTCTCAGTCATATAAAATTGCGAGGTTCTTGCATAAAATCCAGAGTTCAATTCGACAATTCCTATGGTCATCATATATGCAGGAGTCAGTCTGAAAAAATAGATCAGAATTTTGAAAATCAAATTTCAATTGCAAAAAATGAAAGTGATGAATTCAATCGATTGAATTTTACCGAATGAACCGTCGCAGAACCGATACCACAAATTCTCCTACTTTTCTGCCGTAATTGACTGGTTTGCTTTCCTCTTTGCCATTAAGGCTCTTCAGATACATGTAAGAAACGAGGAAGCCACTTAGGAAAAAGAATGTGTCCACAGACAACGTCGAGTTGCTTATTATTTGTACCATAAAACCGTCGGACATTCTCCAGGACCATGTTTTGTTATCTGAAATCACATACAATCAATTTTTATCGATACCAAACTGATTTCTTCTTATTAAAACAATGAATGTACAAACAAAATTAAAAAGAAGTCAGAACTATTTTGAAAAACTAAGTATTATAAAATACAATTAAAATATTTTATAGTTATGACACACAAAATGTAATGAAAGATTTATATAAAGACGAGTTAGAACTTTTTTCTTTCGATGTAACTAACCAGCATAATCACTCATGTAAAAGATTGTGTGTATCATGATGATCCACAGCATGCCCAAAAATCGTAGTCCATGGATCGCTGGAACCGATTCTTCCCCGAGTTTCGTGCCGAGGATGATTTTAGTGTTAGTGTAAATGGAGAAGTACAATAAAATTTTGCCAATCGTGCTTTGCCGGTAGTAAATCTTGTTGACACTTGCTTCCGGGTTTTCAAATGTGTATTTGATTCCTACCGTAACAAAATACATATTTTTTTACTCTCAGCATTTGAAATTGCGAAAAATCTCTGCCTACAAATAGAAATGTTAACGACTAAAATTATGTTATATTTCTTCTTACCATTGCTTAAAGTAGCCATGTTATTGTTATCCATGCTCTCTTTAATTTTTGTTGCCCTTCTCTGTTTCTGATGAATTGCAACATCGTAAATTGTACCAACTATCATGAGTCCTAACAAAGCTGTAATTATGCAACCTAAAAAAAATATTATCAATTAAATCAAAATCAATATTGTTATCATAAAATCAAACATGGATTGTGTATTGTTTTGTACAAATACAAATTTGATAACTACCCAATGAATATGAGCCTGCCATTGATCCACTGATGATGATCAATCAAATCTCTGACTTCGACAAGTTGAAAATCAGCATCATACAATTCATTTATCATTAAAGTTCGGTCTCGAAAGACCTTCTCCAACGTCGCTCCTATCTCCAAGGTCGAACATGACGATGGTAAACACAAACCCAAGGTCACCAAGTCCTAGATAAATTTCAAACAAAAATTGTAATAAGCAATTTCAAGATTTAAACATAATTATTTTTAACAATCAAACTAGCCTCGTTTGGCAACTGCACGTGGTACTGTAAAGTACTGTTGTGCCTGAAATGTGCGACGAAATAGTTGACAGTGAAGGGCGGGTACTCTTCCTCGGGGTTTCGGAACTTGGAATTATTCGCGATGGTGTCCTCCGCAATGAGCAATCGGTCCCGATTCATAGAATCTAAACATTGACTTCTAATGCCCAGCCAGTAATTGTTTCCATAAACAAAACCTGGTTTTGGTTCACCACTTGCGTCAAGTACTGAAAACAATGTCCACTTTATATACTTTTTGTTTCAACAAATCCTGATTTTAATTTAATTATAATTACAATATTCAGTTAAATTATCAAAATACAACTGAAATTCAACCAAAAAACAAAAATAAAATGAAAAATAGGTTCTTACAACTTTGCGAATGAGGTCACTGGGGTACCAACAGTTTTCAAACATTTTTTATTTATATATATTTATTTTTTCATATATTTTATATTCGTCCTTTATGCGTACTTGATACAAATTTAAATTACAGTTTAACAAGCTTGAGCGTGCATTTTTATTGAAAAATATTTGTTCATAGTTGATAGAAAAGCGAAGTATCATTTTCGCGCGCAAATTGTGTAACGTGATACCAAATCTTTTCGCCCACCCCCCACCCCCTGTTCAAGGAAAATTTCATTTTAACGTAACAGTGCAGAGTGCATGCGAGCACAGTTGAGCACAGTTTGCTTTGATCAAGTTTCCGTATTAATGCTTATCCTGTCTTATCTTAGAATTTATTGTAATTTCTTAATAAATTCTTATATAAATAACAGCATATGACCGATGGGGGAAAAGGGCAAGATGGCGGCTATTGTTGGCGCCCACCAACCGCGTCCTCCGGTCATATCCATTTGTATCTTTGTAATCGCCTTCTTATAATCATAATTTCAATGGTAATTCTTATTAAGCATCATTACTAAACATTAGCGTGTATTTATTTCTTATTAAATACTCAAATAATAATTCAGAAGAGCTCAGAAATATCGCCAAATGGTCTTTGACGTAGTTAGCAAATTGTTATGCGAAAAACAAAATAGCCAAATGTTCTCGCCCGCCCATGGCGTCATATATTTCCAAGAAATTTTCATTTCCGAGAAACAATCAATAAACGAGACATCTTATGGTAATTGATGACACAATAACTGTTTTTTTTTTATAATTAAATAATTAAAGGTAAACAAATCTATGCTACGGACATGGGGGTTGTAAGTTCACCGCCATTTTGGTTGGCGTTTTTTTTTTAATCTTTGAAATCGTCATCTGTATCACAAAAACGAAAGTTATTATACGCCAATTACCTCATTCTATTTTTAATTAAAAAATAATGGCAGGAAAATTGATCAAACTTTTGGCAGGATTTCAAAAATGTTTTGTAAGTCAATTAACAATGAAATGTTGCTATTCATTGTTTAAAAAGAAAAGAGAGTAATAAACAATAACAAATCGAATTTATTTTTTACTTTTCAAAATTTTCAGTTTGAATATTGTTTGTTTATTTAATTTTGTTTGAAAAAAATCGTTACAGTAGAAAAATGTTATAGTTTTTTGTCAGAAATTGTTCGCGGCGCGCAGCGGTGGTTTTCCATGGTATCGTAATAGCGGGGCGATGGCGCGTTATTACGTGACGTGCTCGCGGAAAGAGCGACCGAATTGCGGGCCTAACACGTGGTGGCCGCGGCTCGTCTCGGCTTTTCTCCCGGGCGAGAAACGGGTTGCTTGTGTAACCTCGCGCGAAAGTCGATCTTGCCTACCGAATTCGCGACTCACACCCGCCACCACAATCGCGACGCCAATAATCGTGCCACTTATGCTCGCAATTATGCGCGTTAGAGAATTGCGCCATTCATCATCGCAAGATCTGTATTATTCGCCGGTTTTGACTTCCTGCGAAATCTCACTGTTAATTGTTTATAGCTTTTTACAGAGGTTAAACAACAAAACTTAGTTTATAAATAAAACCTTCTTATTCCAACGATAAAACAAAATATCAATTTTAAGAAACCAAAATATTTCTTTTTGACATTGTCAATATGATTGTTTATATCATCTTACACTTTTTATTTTCAAAATTTTCAAACGTTTTTCTTCATTGTGTCCTGTTGTCTGTTGTTGTGTTTTTAACATTATTTAAAAAAATTTAATAACATTGCACGAGTTTTATTTTTATTTGTTATAAAATATCTGATGTTCTAATAACTATTAAATAGATTTTTTATGAACGAAATCGAGATAAAATCGAGATGTAAGAATTAACAGCGTGAGATTGAGTTGTCATTTTGAAGAAAAAAAGGTTTATCACATCACTTTCGATTTCGTTTGTGACCCGTGTTCATTAAATATTACATCTCGGAAGATAGAGACAAATGTCAAGCCATCGCTTGGTCAGCGGAGCGATCGTTCACACCGGTGTCCTTTCGCAAGGTCGAATTGCGCTGACCTTGACTTCCTCATTTTAAAGTCAAACGTATGTAGCTCTCTAAATTCGAATAAGTGAAAATTCAATAACAATATGTGAATATTCACATACAATGAGTCAAAAGTTTTCCACTTATTGCAAAAAACTGGAAGACAGAAATCACAGACTTATCGTCAACAACTTTTCTATTATTATCATGAAAATTTCATCGAAGTGTCTACTCAGGTCGTAAAACGACGGAATAACAATGGAATGACGACGGAATAACCGAAATCTATAGGACAAAAAAAGTCATCGTTATTCTGTCGTTATATGTCGCCAATGAGAAAAAATTCGTGTTTATTGAATTGTGACGATAATTTGTTAATAAGTAAAAATTAATTAACATTTACAAAATATCATTCATAAACATTTAAAGTACATTTTTATAATTTTTCATTTTCTCACCCTACGATACTCCATGGGAGTTTTTTTTACGGAAAATTGAGTTTTCAGTAGACGTCGGTCTATGGCTTTTTTGTTTTAAAAATGAAAATTTTTTATTTTCACATTCAACGAGGCCTATGTAATTTGATGAAAATAGTTTTTTTTTCAGAATCAAATATTACTGAAAAACTTTTTGTTGGTTTGAAATTTACGGTAAAAGTTAAAAAATTTTCTCATTGACGAAATATAACGACAGAATAGCAATGACTTTATTTTTCCCTAGACTTCGGTTACCTCGTCGTTTTACGGTCTGAGTAGCTTCGTCCAAATTTAATTTGTAATAAACAAAATGTTTACAGTCATAGATTTCAACATAGGATTTATAACGAAATCAAATAAACAAGCAAAATTCATTAATTTGTTTGCAAAAAAAAGAGACAAAAAATATGGAATTGAAATAATTGCCTGACAATTTTTGTTACCAAACGAATTTAATTCAACATCATTTAATGATTGTGATCAGAAGTTGTTCAAATATCAATTTTGTAATTTTTCGTTTACGACGACGTCTTTGGCTAATTGCATTATTTAAGATTGCGAACAAACGAAATGTGGTTTTATAAGGTGCTTTATGTAACTTATATATTTTACGATAATTCCGCGTGTTTCATGTTTGTATTATGCATTTTATGTGGTGCTTATATATACTGATTGAACCACATATAGGCGACGTTTTTGGATATGCAATTGCATTATGAAAGATTTTAAAAATGCGTAACTGTTTGTTTTCAATTTCAAGAAACGAAATGCAATTCCAACATTCAAACAGCAAAGTACATAAAAATAAATAAAATTGCAAAAACCCACATAAAAGAGAAAAAGTATATACCATAATTCAACAATAAACAACAGTATCAAAAATATAAAAAAATTGATTAAAAAGTTGAAACATGAAAAAATACTTAAATTTATTCATGACCGGAAAATTAATCATTTTCGTATGTTTTCAGGTTCAAAATAGGACTAACTTCTCAAGCTCCAGAGTTTCTTTTCGTCGACGGCATGCTTGAACATGGTCAACTGTTGTTGACAGGCGCTGTCATTGAGCAAGTGAGCATTGCTTGCGAGCGCATAGACCGGCATCGTTTGGCTGAGCGCACTGTGTTCATGCTGGGCGCGCGCCTGCCAAGCCAGCGCCAACAAAACCACCAGCATCAACATCTTCGTCGATTTGAAGCAACTTCAGAAGACGAAACGGTTAACGCCAAAATGTATCACAACAAAACAAAAGGCCGGCAATCAAGTTGCAGTCACTTAGTCATGGTATCACAGTCATGGCCCGGTGTCACATCACTTTTAACTTGACAGTTTTCAGCAACACGTTATTTCACACGGTCATTGTGGCCGATCGGGATTAGAAGCACACGGTGTCCGAGCGAGGACTGTCTAGATCGCCGGGCACACGAGGAAAGCATCGGGCCCCACTCGATCGACTAACACCGCTTTTATATCTCTATATAGTATATATATATTTACGCAATGCCCTCGGTTAGGGCTCGCCTTGGACCACCACCATCCCGCGACTCCCTCCCTGTGAACCCCCAAAGAATTTGCAACTTCTAAATTTAATATGTAATTTTGTCATGCGCTTTTGATAACTATTTATTAAGGTGATGTATAAGACGATTTCGTGTTGTCTTTGTCACATTCATAGATATAATTATTTAGATTATAGGTATTATTATTTTGATTGCAGAGGGAAGAAGTTAAAAAAAGAATATTTGGAAAAAACATTCCGTATACTTTTTTTTAACTGAGTTGGAATATTGGAATATAAATAAAATTTAGGAATGTTGGTTAAACACATTTTTATTACTCTGAAATGTGGAAAGATGAATTTTCATTGGCTGGAATTTTTGAATTTTTGAATTTTGAAATTTCTTATAAATCATCCCGGTGACAATGAAATAAATATGGAGATAAGACGAGAACGTTTAGGTTTTGATCTCGGCGGTTTTGGAATTACCGTCACAGTTCCTATCTATTGTGTAGAATGTAGAAACGACGTCACTTGATAAAAAAATTTAGTGTCGAAATCAAGTTGGTTGAAATGAAAATAACAAAAATTGGTTCGTTTAAAAAGAAGTCTCGTATGAGAGTTTGTAGGAAAGTTGAGAATTTTCATTTTTCGAATCGAAGTCCAATTAGAAATAATCAGACAGTTTTATTAAATTTACTACTCGAATTCGAGTCGAACAAATAATTAAATCGAATTTGCAAAAGTGAAATAAAAGGCGAACTAACATTAAACGCAGAAAAAATGTAGACAATTTATGAATCCAGCCAACTTTTTAAGTCGCTTTTTATGCATAATCAGATTAATAACTTTTTTCAGTCGTCTGATTGTAAGATGTCGTTATTTAGTCCTGATTTGTTTTATAGCCTGTTCTTTTGACATTTTTCAAAATTCTATTGTTGGTCGTAATAAGTTCATCTTTAATCGGGCTCGCTGACTTCCTATATTACAAAACTGATTACCATTACTTTACAAACCATAAAAATTATAATATTTCAACAATTTATTTTAAATTTATTTGAGGTAAAAAATAATTCAACAAATGTTAGAGCACAGAATTTTTATTTTTATACAAGATGAACTTTGATTTAATTTTAAAATTGTGCCTCGTTTCATCAATTAAATTGAATTGCATTTTTTTTTAACAGAATACAAAATCCACTGCATTATTTTTACGTCCACTTGGTATTTCCGCAATATTTTCGTTGCAATAAATTTTAAAAATACGCGACCGAAAATGATTTCATAATAACTTTTGATTTCGTTTTAAAGGAATATATACAATTTTCGGTCGTGAAATTTTAATAAGTATATATTTACGTTACTTTTCATTTCCAACACCTCAAATATCCTTGTCCAAATAACTTTCTCTGACAATTCAAAAATTGAACCATTTGAACTTAAAATAAGCGCATATTCAAAATAAGAATGTTTTTACTTTCTAAACAAATCTTAGCTCTTAATTTTGATCAATTTTGTTATTCTTTCAAAGGTCTCAAAATTTCGTTTGCATTAGTACCTACCATTATTTTTCAATGGATCACAATTTATATAATTTTCAAATCACCTTTTTTTTATTTATATTTTGTTAAACAAACATTTACATAAAAATTTGGTCATAAAACGATCATTGAAAAAAGTTTTCATCTCGTTTTAATCAAGTTTATTCTTAAAACATGGATGGTCACGTGATGTTATTACATATTATAATACCCACTTGACTTGCATAAGCGTTGCATTATGTCAATGGGACTGCTTGTTACATATTATGCAAAACAATCATACTGTAAACTGCACTTCATGGTACAGTAATACATTGTTTGTGTTCAGAAGCTGATTTCAAAATAGCACTTTTAGAAAAAAAAATTATGACTTGTCGTTTTAAATTTTGATTAATGTAAAAAACGCCAAAACAATTTTCATAATACTAAAATTGAGATTAGCAGTCGCCAACCTGAAATCGGAAAGAAAAGAATTTTTAGTTTTTGTTATAGATTTTTTAGGTATTAAAAATGTCGTTAAATGTTTGAGAAAAAAATGAGGGGATTAAACACTTATAAACAAAAAAAAAGTTAGAAACACAATTAATCTCAATACAGAAATCATTTCGCAAGTCCAGCCTTCGAATCGCATTTTGGCTTGGTTAATGAATTTGCATTATGAAATTACTGACCTTACGAATTGGTATTTTTTGAAAAAAAACAAACAAACAAAAAAAAAAACATTTGAACAGTCAAAAAACCGAATTTCCAAAATTGAGTTTGAATTTTGTCACCGAGACTTAGTTATTCCTCAGTGACGAAAACAAAAAATGAGAAAAAAAACTTTGGATTTTTTCTTTGGAGTTTCAGTAACGGTAATTAACGGAAAATGATTTGCGAAACGAAATTAAACCGATTGCAATACGAGATAGGCAATAGAGTGAGATTATAATAAAAGTGTCTGGTCGCGGGATCAGTAAATATAGGTTTTATGACGTCAGGTCAATTAAAAGACAGAGCGTGTGTGTCTCGCGAGGAAACAAGTCAAAACGCAAGGTGTAACGTGTCTTCTCTAATCGGAGATCTAATTACGCAATCGGTTTTCACCGGTCAGTAATCTTTCCTCCCTTTCTCCATCTCGCGTATAGCCGACCTCAACGCACGCGCATCGCACGCACTTTTTTCCGATTCCGGAGCACTCAAGAAAGTCAAAGTTCAGAATAAAAAGTTCAATCTATATTTATTTCTATACAATTTTTTTCTTTTTAAATTTTTCCATCATTGAAAATTGAAATTAGAAGTACCACGCAGATGATTTGAAAAACATTTAGTATAAAACTTAAAAAATCATTAATTGAAAATTGTCAGATAGAAAAACGTATGATTTATTATTTGTGTATTAAGTCGTAAAAATTGCTACACATTTGGATAAAATCTTTCGCCACGTCAATCAAAACAATAAAACTTGGTCCATGCCACTCATTAATATTTATATCCCTTCTATATCGAAAACCATTATTTTTGTCATAAACTGTGTCAAGAACAACTTTGGTAAATAAATATTAACATTTGTATAAGAAGGTCTGGAAGAATTTGTAAGAGAACTACATTTTTTTTGTTTTTCTAGAAACTGAATGTTGCAGAAGAATCAATTTTTTTCTCAGTCTTAATGAATCTGTGACAAAGTTGTGGGTTCCGAAAAATCAGCGGGAATATCATCTGGTTGGGTAACCGCAACTGAGTGAAATGCTCTGACGGAGTGTAAAATCGTAATTTCATACATTTTCAGTTGTCGTTTATGATCGCAGTCTATTAATTTCGTTTCAATGATTAAACTTACGTTATGCCGTGGTTTATTCAAAAGCCATTTGATGTTACGAAATATTTCTTATTGAACACAAAACTCAACTCGAGCAACATTATAATTTTTCATATAAATAAAGACTTTAATAACTTAATCAGTCAGAAGAAAAAAATATAAAAAATTGAAAATAAAATAAGAGTATAAAAAACGTATTAGAAAGAATGAAATTTAGCAGATTGAAAAGCGAGAAATGACTTAATGTAATAACTTTTAATGACAATTTAAAAGATGAGGTTTTTCGATTGAACTTCCCTTGAAAATCGTTTAAAAAATCAAGGCGATATTGCAAATTCTAAACCATCTTCCATGCAGACAAAAAAAGTGTCATTAGGCGGTACCGCATGTTGCAACTGAATTAATTTCTAATTCAAAACTTTATTATCAGCGGTAAGCGTGAGCTTAAAAAGTGTTGTTGCAAAATGTAAAATAATAACGTTCGTTTTTATTCATAGAGTTAATTTAAATAAAAAAGATTGGGTCGGGAGAAAATATGACGGACTCAAATGGCGTTTGAGTAATTGATTTGATTTTTGATTTGCAATTTTGTACCAGAACAAACCCGACGGTCTTAATGGGAGATTCCCATCGTGAAAGTGACAGAGCAAGACTCGGAGATAATGTAACATATATCGTAAGTGTATCGACTTCTGGGCCCGGATGTTACGTCACAGAAATCGCGACCCCCTGACTTGTTTTCCGTGACGGTGAAAGTACTTTTCCGCTTTTCGTTTGACGAATTGCATTTTATTCGCGACCCCGCGGTATCCTTATTTTTTAACAGAAAAAAAAAATTCCGAAAATTATATATTTCTCAATATCGCATTCCCAACACATTTGGCAATATCAAATTGCAACGAAAAGTACGAAAATTATTAACATTTATAATAATTCTTATTAATTAACAAATCAGTTTCTGTTGCGCGACTCATTCATTTTTTGTCCGGCCGGTCCGAAACTGAAAATAAGCCGGTCGGTCGTCTGTTCCTTTCGTTGGACGATTATCATAATTTTATAAGGATATATTACAATGAGCCGAATGTGATGTAAACCGATCTAGGCTTCATTCAAAAAGTGAAGGACAATGTTCGATTCGGAGACACACGCAGTTCGGCTAATCTTTAAAAACTTTCCAATGTCATTGACGCAACAGGTATAACACTACACCTGAATGGATTGCTCCTACGTCTAAATCTGTAAAGGACTCTGCACTTTTTATCACCTTCCAAATACGAATTACATTGTAGAGTACAAACAAAAATTGTCTCCATTCTGCCTGTAATGGAGACACGAGAAAAAAATTGTGTAATTGATTACCGTGTTTACATGATATTTCACGCGTGCATAGATTTTTTGAGTTCATTGCAGACGTTGAAAGGTCAGCCCAGGAAACGTCCTTCGGTTACAATCTTGTCCAAAAAGTCGTCTGAGAGACGCCGCGGCAGATTTTTTTTATCTAGTCATCTTCAAATAAAAATTTCGAAAAAAATTGTTTGCATTCAAATAGAAATAGCCGTGCCTAGGTCTTATAAAATTTTTCAAGACATGTCGTCCTTCTCAAACAAAAGTTTGAGCAAAAAATTAAGGAAGAATTAAAAGATGGTAATTTTGTATGTATCATGATACAATGTAATTAGCATGGCTAAAAATATCGTGAAACAAAATTCAAAGACTTGGGGAGTGTGTGAAAAGAAAAAGAGCGATGATTTTCAAGGTGTTATTATTATCAGCACATGTGGAAGTTTTGTATTCTTTGTTTCACATAAGATAAGAGTAAATAATTGAAAAAAAAATTAAAGGAAACTCTCGAGTCGACTGAGGTCGTCGGGATTTTCAATACAGTAAACATTGAGAGAAGAAAACTGATGTTTCTACTTTATTGTAAAATATCACAACGTTAATATCCGAAAACGTCTTTTGTGCTAGATCCATAACAAAAGACAGTTCTTCTGCGCGACGAAATGGCGTCGAGGGGGGACAATTAATTTCGCCGGGAACCATTTACACGCGTCAGTCGGCCTCACGCAGATTCGATGCAATTCCGTCGCGGATCGCAATAATAAAAAATAAAACGACTTACAGTACTAAAAAATAGTCAAAGGAAAACGAACGAAAAAACTGAGTCTCGGTTTTTTTGTTCTCTCTACACATTATTAATATTTAATACAAAAGAGGAATTCCATGCTCCTTTTCTTGTTTTATCCGCTGTAAATAAATTACCTTGTTGTTTATAATTTATTGAAAATATAATTTTTGTTCAACAACGCTCACAAATGCTTGTTTACTTAATATTCTTTTTTTTTTTGTCACAACAAAATTACGGATCACATTGTCTGTAACAAAAACGTGTCTCGCACTTGATTCGCAAAAACACATTCGCAGAAAATGTTTTATTTTTTATTTCAAACAACACACTCAGCACAGCGACTAATCTTTCACAATTTTGCCGGTCCCTAAAATGTTGCTTTTTTTTTATTTTTTGTTTTTGATCTTACGTAACATCAGATATTGTTTTCCTTTGTGGCTACATAACAATTTAAGTTAGAGATTTATTTACAAATTGCTATCTTGTTGCTCGCTGCACCGAAATCACGCGCCCGAGATTGAAACTTGACGTTTCCGCTCTGCGAAATGATCCGAAGACTTTGAAATTTCATTTATTTCAAAATAGCAAATCAGAGTTACGGCACATAAGTCGTAACGTACGAATCAATAAAATTAAAAATGATTAAAAGTAAAAAGTGACGTGAAAAGAGAGAAGGGGTAGGGAGCGTTTCATTAAATGCAACCACGTATCAAAAATGTCGCTTACAAAACACTCGTTAAAACGAACTTGACAAATGCGCGGAATATAATCGTATAAGAACTACGGGGCTTTGGAAACAAGGAGCAACGCAACATTTCATGCATCCATTAAAATTATTACAATTGTAACGAACTTTCGATCGGTATCGAACTCGTGAATATCAATCTGCGACAGGGAACGAAGGAGAAATAAAACGCGTTACAAAAGGTCGGTGCACTCGCAGCGTCGATGGCAGGACCAGTCGCGGCCCTCTGATACATCGATCCTCAATCAATCGACCTTACAAATTTCATCCGACGGTTAATCAACATTCTCGCTCGCTAAATTTCATCATTTTTTACATATACATTTCATCAATCTTTGTTTCTTGTTTTTTTTTTCATTTTTGTGTTTTTTTCCACAATATTTCAACGTTATGCAATATATTTCAACAAATTGGCTCGATTCTAGATAGAGCAAACCGACATCTGATCCGAATGAATTTTATTTACATTAAATAGTTTTTTTTTAATACCGAAAAGCCGATTAACCGATCGCATGGCCCTGATAAATAACACTGACAACGTTCAGCACTATTTCGCTTCCTCTATTAACAGTTTAAAATTCAGTTTAACTACTTATTGACTAATGCTTCAATCCAGACTCACGAAAAACAAAAACAAAACATTCCCCCATAGTTGTGCTTCAGTTGCGGAAGATCAGTTTTCAATCGTTCAAATCGAGTCGTGAAGACAGGTCGCGCAGAGCGCCACCTGGAAGATACAATCAATTTCGAATCAGGGAAGAAAATGATCGGGGCAGTTTGTTAGTCCATCGAATTCAAGTTCGAAGAAATAAATAAAAAGTTAATTATAAAATAAATCAATTAGCAATCAATAAATAATAAAATTAGTTGAGGGCTGGGGGTGTAGGTGGCGCTGCTGCAATTCGGTAGACTCATATCCAACTGTCAAATATGTTTTCATTATTTTCTCTTTAATTTTTCGTCTGGGTAAGAAGCATCGTGGAGACAAAGAGAGCAAAGATAAACTTTCGTGGTTTGGAGGAAAGCGACGCAGGTGGCGCCACTGATTGTGATTCGATCGGAAGGATCCTATCAGTACATTGATTCGATCAGGTCGAAGAGGGCGCTGTCCTCAGTTAGACAGGTTCTTTTTGAACTTGTCGACGTCGCCCTCGTGCGCTTCGTATCCCAGCTCCGGCACCAGGGCCAACGAAAAGGTCGAGCTGCCTGGCCGAGAGTAGTGTCTTCGCAAGCTGCCGGATGCCTTGTGTTATCTGTTTTCCTCCATGACCACTTGCTTGAACACACCCCCGGGCATCTGGCTCTTCACCTCGTGGCTGTTGAACATCGTCGTGCCATCTTTGCCGATGAACAGTTGCAACCCCGTCGCTAGAAAGAAAATAATTCAAATTACATTTTCAGATTCAAACAATAAAACTGCCCGAATAAATTTATGAATCACAAATGTTATACTGTAATATATAAATATAAAAATGTTTCAACTTACTCTCTGCGGTTTCAATATCTGGCTTGTCTAAATTCGTTGCCTTGAGCAGTTCGTCTATGAGTGAGTCCGGGTTCGGCCTGGTCACTTCGACTCGACACACAACCGAGTTACTCGCGCCATCCTCAGCCTTTTTTCTGCGCTCTAGCGCCGACTTTGCCCTGTCCAATGAGCCCGTTTCACTCAGGCCAGAGCCACCTGATGGATTTCTAAAGAAACAGCATTGAAATTAAAATAACCATCCGCATTGATGCACAACAAATGTTTGGATCATTGAAATTTGAACAAGCGCCATCTGTGTATTAATTTGAAACTTTGAACAAGTGCTGCCACCTGTTCAATCACAGAAACAGATGGCGCTGACACAATATTGCGGGTTGTAATGTGTTTAAGATCAAAATTTTGAGAAATTGTGAAATATATCTTGAATACAAAGAAACTGAATTGTAAATTTTGAAGTTGGTGTGAAATTTGGTTTGTAAAATTGAACATAACTCAACGTGCATTGAGCGAAGGTGGTGGCATTGGCCATGCAAACCAAAACTTGTTCTCCAAAGCATGGGCAAGCAGCAAAAGCAAAATGAGAGAAAAAAAAAGACAGGAGAGTAACTCATAAAACACTAAACAAACTCAGCAACTCAGAACGATGCTTGTTACATTACAGGATGCAATAAATGTGTACTTGGCATGGATCGTTTGGTTTTAGAAATTAACTGGCATTTTTTTGAATGAAATGAAACTTTCTAGAAACAGACAAAAAATTTTAATGTGCTAGTTTTTTTAATAATGGATGGCCAATTATATTAGGAAACTGGATTTGAGGTAAAAAAGAGAAAAAGATGACTGAATCGTGAACTGACGATAGGATAATGCTGTTTCGCTGTTGATTAGTCGCAAAGGCAACGTTCGGCGCCGCTAACGAGGACTCCTCGGAGTCTGGGCTGGTGGCAACCGTAGCCAACTTGACCCCCGTGCCGTCTAGCAACTTCCGGTGACCTCCGGCCCTGCAAGGATTCATACAAGCGTCCTAACTACGGCTCAAAAAAGCTAGCTTCAAAACACTGAGAGAAATTTGTTCCAATTCAAAATTCAAAGAAAAAGAAATTAGAAGACTACCGTAGGTGGCGCCACGGTAGTAGAACGTAAGAAAACAAATTTCTCCCAGTGATTAATTTCAAGTTGAAATTTTATTTGATCCTTCAAAAAATGCACACCCGATAATGCGGATGTACATTCTTCAAAACAACCGTCGGAAAGAAACATTTTTAACGAACTAATTTAAACTGAAACATAATTTAATAAAACGCTGATTGGTTATTCTGGAATAAAATTTGAGTGGGAAAAATAAAGATTTGCAAGTAAAAAAAAGTTTGATTCCAGTTTTGAGAATAAAAGGAAAAAGTGTATTATCACATCGAACCTCTTTTATGAGACAAAAAAATGCTTCATTGTTTTGACGCTGCAACATTACTGGGAAATTAGGACGGATGCAAAATATCTGTGTAGATTGGGGGATCGGAAAGGGAACTCTGCACATGCAAAAGAACATCAAACAGTGCCTTTTCAAAGATAGAAATTGGTCACAAAAATATGTGCATTTTTCTTTCAGCAATGAGTGGCGAGAAAAAAAAGAGTGTCTATCGATTTTTCTGTATTGAATTTTTTTTTATCTCAAATTGGCATCAAATTGAATTGTGAATGGACAAATCAATGGAGCGCGATCTTGGACAGAGATAAACGTAGTGATTTTTCTGCAATTTTTTTTTCGTTCCATAAAATACGAGCTTTTAAGTTATTTGTTAATGCTGAGTTGAATTCAGCTTGCATGCTGTTGTAATCGGCAGGTGACATGCGATCAGACGCCGTACTTTGCTACGAGCAATTGATCTGAATGCGGGAAATATGGAACGCGACTAAAATAATGAGTTAAAGTTAGCTTTTGGTTTTTGTTCGTTTTCAAAGGCCATTATTTGGTTTTCCCTTGGTAAAAAACAAAATCTAATTAAAAAAAAAGTTATCATTCTCAACCTCGTTTTTCTAAATCCCAATGCATTTGTTTGAAACAAGTATTTGCTACAAAAAAAAAAAAAATAATCACAATTTGAAACTCGCAAAGAATATAAATTTGATTGGACTTGTGAGTTTGAATTGTTGGGATAAGTTGGAAAATAAAAATTCAATGCGATTACCCAAGACGAGTTAGAGGAGAAAAAATAGGAACGAGGAGGGAATGAAAAAAAGGTAAAAAGAAAGGAAAGAGGGTAAAGAGATCAGGTGAAAGTAAAAGCGTATGCACATCGGTTGGCAAACTCATTCCGATCGGATTTCGAAGTTGCTTTTTCCGCGACACGTAAGTCGCAATAAAGTTACGATAATTGCGGGCCCGGACACGTAATATGTGGTGTCATAATGGTGCAATCAGTGCCGTCCGACAGACTGTGATTAGGCGGCAAAAACCAACGTGCCGAGAAAATATGATATGAAATTTTGTCTCATTGCATGACTGTTTGAAAAAAAAATACAATTTTTCTAAAAACAAAAAATTAAGTTTTAACCCGTATAGGACACAGTC